>JACEHZ010000425.1:0-47500 GCA_017893485.1 Hemerocallis citrina
ACCGGCTACACCCGTGCTATCTTTCCGAGAATAGGTGTAGGGGCTCGGCGTCGATCTCGAGCAAGGTCTTGGCTTTTTTCAAAGCCACACGATCTTTACGCTCGGTGACGACCTTCAGCTACGCCCATCACTGGCTTCTCTAAGGTATGGGGGCTCAACATCGACCTCGAGCATGGTTTGCGCTTGATCAAGCCCATCAACCTATGCACTCAGCGATGATCGTCAGCTATACCCGTACTATCTTTCCGAGAACAGGTGTGGGGGCTCGGCGTCGACATCGGGCAAGGCCTTGGCTTTTTTCAAAGCCACACAACCTTTACGCTCGGTGACGACCTTCAACTACGCCCATCACTGGCTTCTCTAAGGTATGGGGGCTCGGCATCGGCCTCGAGCATGGTTTGGGCTTGTTCAAGCCCATCAATCTATGCGCTCGATGATGACCGCCAGTTACACCCGTGCTATCTTTCCGAGAACAGGTGTGGGGGCTTGACATCGATCTCAAGCAAGGCCTTGGCTATTTTCAAAGCCACACGACCTTTTATGCTCAGCGACGATCTTCAGCTACGTCCATCACTGGCTTCTCTAAGGTATGGGGGCTCGGCATCGGCCTCGAACATGGTTTGAGCTTGATCAAGCCCATCATCATATGCGTTCGGCGATGACCGCCAGCTACACCTGTACTATCTATCCAAGAACATGTATGAAGGCTCGGCATCGACCTCGAGCAAGGCCTTGGCTTTTTCAAAGCCACGACCTTTACGCTCGGCAACGACCTTCAGTTAACTGGCTTCTCTAAGGTATGGGGGCTCGGCATCGGCCTTGAGCATGGTCTGAGCTTGATCAAGCCCATCAACCTATGCGCTCGGCGATGACCGCCAGCTATACCTGTACTATCTTTCTAAAAACAGGTGTGGGGGCTCGGCGTTGACCTCGAGCAAGGCCTTGGCTTTTTCAAAGCCACGACCTTTACACTCGGCGACGACCTTCAGCTACGCCCATCACTGGCTTCTCTAAGGTATGGGGGCTCGACATCGACCTCGAGCATAGCCTGGGCTTTTTCAAACTCTGCAGCCTATGTGCTCGGCGATGACCTCCAGCTACACCCGTACTATCCACCAAGGTGTGCACATGAGGGCTCGGTGTCGACCTCGAGCAAGGCCTTGGCTTTTTCAAGCCATGTCCTTTACGCTCGGCGACGACCTTCAATCGCGCCCGTTCCAAAAAAAATTCATTAAAGATTTAGGGTGCTCACCTTCGACAAACGCCCCAAGCCCCAAACCGTTGGTTGACCCACCTCTCACCCGCGAACAACTCGGGGTTTACGGCTTTCAGAGCCAAAACCCCGAATTGTTCAAGGGCGGCACAGGAGCCACCGACCTAGGACTCTCGTCAAGCCTCCGGACCAATTGCCCGACCCGCCACTCACCCACGAGCAACTCGGGGTTTACGGCTCTCAAAGCCAAAACCCCGAATTGTTCGAGGGTGACAGATGAGCCACCAACCCAGAACTCTCAGACCAAAATTCTACTTATGGGCGCCACCTTCGGCAGGCACCCGAATCTCACCTCCAGGGTTGACCCACCTCTCACCTGCTGACAGGTCGAGGTCAACGACCCTCGGAGCTGAAACCTTGAATTGTCAGTGGGTGCCAGATGAGTCACCGCCAGTTGCTGATGAAAAAACAATGAGGAGGTCAGGATTATATAGCCCCCTGAGCAGCACATTTATTACATCGGGAAGTCCAAATGGCGGAAGGCGAAATGTCATCATTAATGTTTATCGGAAGGCGAAACGTCACTCATTGGGCGTTACTGGCAAGAAACTATAGTTCGGCTTCCGAGCAAGCCACGAATCGACCGCCCTTTTTGCCTCGGCAACAATCTCGAGCTACACTCCTACCCCCTCCCCCCCCCCCTCACTCAACAAATCATCAAGGTTAAAGAAGTGAAGTTTTTATTACTTAGAGAGTTAGAAATGGCCACCCAATACAATGAAAAGTTTACAAATCACTCATCGCTCAGCTTAAAACTCAAACTCAGTGCTTACCACGGGATCCTTTGCGTGCTCGGCAGGTCCGACCAGCGAGGGTACCCCAGCAACGGATCTTTTCGCATCAGCAGGCTGGGCCGCCTCTAAGAAAAAGGTCGGAGAAGGTCCCAACACGGAATTGCTCGCCTCCTTGACCAGACCGGCGCCTAGCATTAGTGTCAGCCTATGGATCTCCAACTCTTTCTCTACAACAGCCTCACAAATAAAAGACTCTGAAGCCGATCGTCCACTCGAGGCATCCAAGATCGACCAGTTCGTCTCAACTACCCACCAGTCCCGGTCGGCTATGGCTTTCTTCAGGCGAGCGACCTCCAGGCTGAGCTCCCTAGACTTGTTCATGAAGTAATTCACCGCGGCCTTTCGATTCTGTGTCTGCTTATGTTGGCGTGCCAGAACACTCTCCGTGGCCCCCAGCCCCACTCGGACCCAGAAGACCTCGGTAGAACCAAGGTCGGCATCGAGGACCTCATGCATCTATCAAAAAGACGGGAAAAACAACAGGTCACAAAAGAGACTAAAAAACACAAGTCATAGAGCATCAGCCGAAAAATTCTCCATTTATAAATTCAAAAATTTTCAAGCTATAAAAAGCGGTGGCCTGTCCGCGTTCAGCAATTACAAAAAAAAGGGGAGAAGGAAATTCCTAGACTACTGTTTAGGAGGGGGACGGCACCTCTTCGTCACCTTGGTTGCCCCCGGCCTGCAATCAAGCGTCCCCCTGCTCCTCGTCCTCCCTGCCACGGGGCGTTAGCGGAAGCTCGGGGAACTGCCACCCATAGTGGAGATGTCCGATCCGATGGTCCGGATAGATCCGCAGAATGTAATCCCTGGCCTTTTTATAAGCCTCGTCCTGTGAGGCGATCAGGGTGTCCGCCATGATGATCGCCGCCTCCTTACTATCCTTCTTGGCCTTTGCCTTGAACTGTGCCAGCTCGCTCGCATGGTACTCCGTGTTGGAGACCAGCTGAGCTTGGGCGACCGCAAGGGCAGTCTCCGCCGCCGTTAGCTCATCCTTCAGCTGAGTGGCTTCCCGAAAATAATGCTCGGCGTTCTTCCTCTCGACGACGATCTCCTTCTCGAGGCACTTGTGAAAGTGCTGCACATGCTGCATCGCCTGGCCAAGGAGGATCAAGTTAGAAGAATTCTTCGCAAAGCAAAACCAAAATGCAGAAGGAAGACTTACCGCGAGGTGGGCCTGACCGAACCTCATGTAGGATGTATCAGCCTTCTCCACCACCAGGTTCATACGATCCCGCTTGGTGGCGAGATGCTCCACCACCTCCACCGCAATCGGGCCCTCGAGGAGCGTATCCCTTGACTTAACCCCTGAGTGAGGGACATACGGCCTCATTCCCTGCCGACCAACCATCTGCTTGGCAGTCGGGCAAATTGGTGTGAGAGGGCCCTTCGTGACCTCGACAACCTTTTTGCTGCCAGAGCTCGCTCTCGGATCCCCCGTCGACTTCGACGAATGGTGGTGGTGCTTCTTCGCCCTCTTCGGGGTCGACTCCTCGGGCGGCGGAGTCGCAGCATGGCTGGTCCCCGCCCCCGAGGCGGCCTTCTTCGCCATGTCGGACCTCCTCTTGGCCGCCAGTTCTACTATGGCGTTTCGGTTGTCGAGCTCCTTGGTAGACATTTCTACAAAAAGAAAAGTAAACATGTTAATGCGAAGACAGAAAAGACAGAATAAGAACAAAAACATACTGGGTTGGCCGGGCTCAGTCCGGCTCGGGCAAGGTGTAGCTCCGTGACGCGAGGCCACCCGATGCTGTGACCCTCCACGATCTTATCGACCTTTTCCCAGTCCTTCTCAATCAGATCTCTTCGCTTCGGTAGCTTGTGGTTCGACTTTCCAAAATTTCAAACGGTGGGGATGTCCCAAGGCTTCTCGCAACGGACTATGAAGTATTTCTCTTTCCACCCCTTGATGGAGTCCGGATGTCCGTACATCACCTTCTTGTGAGTACGGGGTGAAAGATAGAAAATCCCCTCCTGGTCCCCGAGCGAGCTCATCCCCAGGATGGCTCGGAAGTAAGTCAGACTCGGCTTAATCCCCTTCTCCTGACACTTCAAAATGAAACACAACAAGTGTTTTCAAGAGTTAGGGTCGTATTGCATGGGGCTCAGCTCCCCTCAGTTCAGCACCCTCTTGATGAACGGATGCAGTGGAAGTCTCAACCCCGAGACGAAAGCATCCTCAGGGAACATGCAAAAGCTCGACTCAAGCGCTGTGGTCGAGCGAATTCCTGGGTTCGGCACAAGAAGCTCGAACTCCCTCGGAATGAAGTAAACCGCCTTTAAGATGGGCAAGTAGTCCCTATGCAGAGCGCACTTCACACTGTCCAACTTGATCATGGACCGACCCTCGTCCCTCAACAGTGAAGTATACGCCAGAAGATCCTCCACGTTGTCAGGATACATCCTAATCGACCCTGCACTTTTGCTAGAGAGATGGGGGTACGTAAACCCGGAGCCATACTCATGCTTGTCTTTCTCGACCGGACTGTCGGGCCGTATCCACTTCCTCTTCCTCCTTCGGGGGCGATCTTTCCTATCCGAGGAAGGGGTCGCTAGGGGGCAACGGTGGGAGGTCTGTCTCTTCTTCTCCTACCTCTTCTGCGGTCCCTTCGACCTCGCCATGGTCACTACCACCTTCAGCCCCGTGCTCGGACCCCTCCTTGACCTGCTCCTCTTCTTCCGGGCCTCCTTCCCCAGACTCATTCTCCTTCTCCACAAGCCTCTCTCCCTCGGGGTCCCTCTCTTCGTGCTCTTCCTCTGTAGGCTCCTTACCCGGCCTATGGGATTGCAAAGGCTATACGATAAAAGCAACATCGTCCTCGCTATCCGACCCTCCTACTGACTGAACCTCCTCCTTTACCGGGCGCAGGTCACCAGACGAAAAAGATATCGAAGACGAAGAACCTCCTCCTCGGTGCGACCTGAAGTGCTTGCCTCGGAGCCGGACTGAGACCGTGACATTTTTAAGCAAAAATACTAACATGTTTCACCGGAGAACGCAAAGGTCAACGAAAAGCGGTCGCCGGCGGTGTGCAAGGAAATTTCTATTAGGAAGAGGATGAAAGAAAAGTGAAGAAGTGGGGTGGGGAGAGGGGGATTTATAAGCGCAAACGGGACTCCTCGAATTCTGCAAAGAGATCTGACCATCTGATCTTCATCATCAAGATCTAGCGGCCACTAAGATCTTGATGACATCAGCCTGGAGCGCAAAAATACCTTCTTACCCTCGGCTCTGTCGACCAACGCGGTGGCTCGGTGTGCAGGGTCAACCTCTCGGGTACTTCACCTTTATTCACCCAAGTTCCTCCTACACAAGTTTCTCTCAACGGCTTGCGGACCTCGACGCTCGGATGTCACCGCGAGCCCCAAAAAGTTTCTCCTAAACAGCTTGGGGGTCAATGCTCGGATGTCACCGCGAGCCCCAAAAAGTTTCTCCTAAAATGTTTGGGCCTCGACGCTCGGATGATACCGCGAGCCCTAAAAAATCTCTCAACGGCTTCAGGGTCGACGCTCGGATGTCACCGCGAGCCCCAAAAAGTTTCTCCTCAACTGCTTGGGCCTCGACACTCGGATGACACCGCGAGCCCCAAAAAAGTTTCTCCTAAACTGCATGGGCCTCGACGCTCGGATGACACCGCGAGCCCCAAAAAATTTCTCTCAATGGATTCAGGATCGACGCTCGGATGTCACCGCGAGCCCTAAAAAGTTTCTCTCAACGGCTTCAGGGTCGACGCTCGGATCACACCGCAAGCCCCAAAAAGTTTCTCCTGAACTGCTTGGGCTTCAATGCTCGGATGGCACCGCAAGTCTCAAAAAGTTTCCCCTAAACTGCTTGGGCCTCGACGCTCGGATGGCACCGCGAGTCTCAAAAAGTTTTCCCTAAACTGCTTGGGCCTCGACGCTCGGATGTCATCGCGAACCCCAAAATGTTTCTCCTAAACTGCTTGGGCCTTGACGCTCGGATGACACCGCGAGCCCCAAAAATCTCTCAACGGCTTCAGGGTCGACGCTCGGATGTCATCACGAGCCCTAAAAAGTTTCCCCTAAACTGCCTGAACCTCGATGCTCGGATGACACCGTGAGCCCCAGAAAGTTTCTCCTAAACTGCTTGGGCCTCGACACTCGGATGTCACCGCGAGCCCCGAATTATCCCACAATCAGTGAGGAGCTCGCCTCACGACCCTAGACAGTCGGCGAGAAGGACCTCTACTCCACAGACTCCTACGTCCCCATATTTTTCCAACAAGTGAGGGGGCTCGTCTACCGAGCCCCTACGCTCGGCCAACGGCTTAGGGCTCGGAGCTCGGATGTCACCGTGAGCCCCGAATTATCCCACAATCAGTGAGGGGCTCGCCTACCGACCCTAGACGCTCGGCAAGAAGACCTCCTACTCCACAGGTCTCGATGCCCCCTTGCTTTTTCAACCAGTGAGGGGGCTCGCTTACCAACTCTAGACGCTCGGTAAGAAACGGCTTGGGGCTCGATGCTCGGATGTCACCGCGAGCCCCAAATTATTTCCCAACCAGTGAGGGAGCTCGCCTGCCGACCCTAGACGCTCGGCAAGAAGGACCCCTACTCCACAACTCCTACGTCCCCTTGCTTTTCCAACAAGTGAGGGGGATCGTCTACCAACCCCCTATGCTCGGCCAAGCTACCTCGGGGTCGATGCTCGGATGTCACCGCAAGCCCCAAATTATCCCCCAACCAGTGAGGGGGCTCGCCTGACGACCCTAGATGCTCGGCAAGAAGGACACCTACTCCACAGGTCTCGACATCCCCTTGCTTTTCCAACGAGTGAGGGGGTTCGTCCACCGACCCTCGACGCTCGGCGAACCGAGCTCCGACGCTTCTGCACTCGACACCCCTCCTGACTCCAACAGAGGATCCCCTTCATCCTACCCCACTGACCTCTTCCGAAAGACATAGATCCCATTCTTCGCCGTACACACCCTGCTCTCCCTACAGAGGCAAAAAACCACTCCTACACGGCTGGATTACCCAGCCCTCCAGGAGTGGAGGCTCCTAATATGGGTCAGATGACGTGGCCCCTCCTGGGCCACAGGATCCCCTCAAAACCCGTTCACCCCCGACCATCAGATCTACCAGGTCAGCCCTAAGCCTACTGGGCTTCCGCCACGTCAGGCCCACGGGCAACCGGGTCCAGACCCAGCCCCAAACTAGTCCAGACATGGTTGGCACTGCCTATAAATATCAGGCACTCTACCCCTTCAAAAGGTAATCAATCTCTCCCCACTCAAAACCCTAGTTACTGTTACTCTTCAGTGACTGACTGGACCGTCGGAGGGCCTGCCGCCGGGATCAACCCCGGTGTTCCTAGGCCGAGTGTAGGTACACGAGACTTCCGGATCCGAGCTTCCAGATCCGAGCCGAGCATCCTACCTCCACCTCACTACCGCCTACTCCCAAGCCGTTCCCTCGGCTGAGGGTCGGGCGTTCCGTCAGTACCGAAACTTCTGCAAAAATACAAATTGAGAAAAACTCGCACCTGGTGCAGCCACTCCCCAAAAACAAACCGCATCAACAATGAACTTACCCAAACCATATGGTTTCCATTATCATAACTAGGCCCGGCCCAGGCCCAAGCCCAACAAGCCAATGGGCTTGGGCAACCCACTTTTGATGGGGCAACAAAATTTCAAAAAAAATTCAATATATATATTTATATAGTAAAATAAATTTTAATGAGGGCCTATATGTAAAGTTTAATTTTTTTCTAAAAAAACTTTCATCTCTTTTCATCTCTGTCTTTCTCTTCATCTTCCAGAACGCTCCATTCCCCTCTATCTTTTCTTTTTCTTTTTCCCAAGAATCCCAACCCTGATCCGAAACCCGACTTCCTTCACGGCTGACGCCGGACGACTCCACCGCTCCTCTGGTCCTCCTCCGATCGTAGGCTCGTAAGTCTTAGCTCCTTGTCCTTGGCTTGTAGATCAATCCGATATCTCTCACAAGTCACAAAGAAGCAGTTGTCTGTCGGATTAAGTTGTAATCAGGACTCAGGAGTTAGTCAAAGTTGTTGTGGCTGCTGGGATCTCATCTATGATCTAGCTTCCATCTTTTCCCTTCTCTTGTGGTAAAATTCTTAACTTGTTATTTTTGGTCTTCCAACTGTTTGTGAATATGACTGAAAGAATTTTTCTTTCACAAGTCTGTTTGTGGTTGTGTTGGGACTTATTTTCTGAGCAATTTTTTCATCCCCAAGCTTTGAATTACTTGACAAGGAAATAGGAATGGGGCAGACAAACAGAAAGATGGTCGTCTGTTGTGTAGTTTGTTTCTGAAAGGAAATTTAATTCTTAAGCACAGGTGTGTAGGAAAATCCAGATTGAAATAAAATTAGGTAAGACTGTAGTAGGAAAAACATTACAATTCTAGGCTAGCAATATGAACTTGTGCTTTGTGGAAAGATATATAGCTGAATATGTGTGTACATCAGTACATGTTCTGATGTTCACGGATAATAAGAAATCCTGGTGAACTACAAACTAGAGTACATACGCAGGGGGTGGTTGACAATCACTTGGGAGTGCTCTAAGTGGGCAACTTGCACTAAGAAACACAATAATCAGATTTGAAATTTGAAATTTTCAGACTCGACAACACCAAAATAAAATTTCAATACCCACCATAACGACCAGTACAAAGTTCCGAGTTCCAAATAAGCATACACAAAAATTTTACCTCTAAAGTTTGAAGCGATTATAGCCAAAAAAATAAATTATCAGCTGATAGATATAGCTATCAGCTTTCATTTTGAAATCCAAAGAAGTACTTGAAATCATACCTTATGATTTACTCCTTAATTTTGAAAACAGGGAAAATGAATTTTAAATGGTTAAGGCCTCAATGGATTTTACAGGATTTAACATTCTAAATAAAAGTGCATGTTATGCCATACATCAATATATACACAGTTGAAATTATCAAGGAAGGAAACTTATCAGGAATACAATTTATGTTTTTGGTCCTCAAGCTAACAAACAACTAATCAGGAAGAAAAGAAAATATATATAGCTATAGAAACAGGGTATCGGTGTGTATGGGTACTGTTAAGAATGATTGAACTTACTCTGATTCTAGCGCTCCTAGACTTTTGGCGAATCTTTTGATTCCTGGGAACAACACCCCCAGACTTGTGAAGTTTCACGATATCTACGTTTGGCTTGACTTTTTGCACGACATCTTTCAGCATGCTACATAATTTCTCCTCGACAAGAAAATGTTGATCTTTTTTTTTTCGGCTTAATGCTGATCTTATTAATATTTCCAGTCCTTGCTCCTAAACCCAAATTTAATATCATAGTTATTGAGCATCATTTAATTCCATAATATAGCAGCAGCAGTTAATAATTAACATAGTGATTGAGCAATGATCATCACTAGTTATTCAACATCACTTGAGTAGCATGTTCTTCTTAATTAATGACGAGAAAGCTTGCAAGAGTAATTAAGATCTGAATTTTTTTCTAAATTATAGTTGAAACTGAGAGTATAAGATTTTAAAGCCTTCTAAGAGCATGCAAGGTGCTGATAATTTTTAGAAGACGAGGAGGAGGGTATTGGGATATTGAAGCCTGTACAAGACACTTTTGCACCTACACCCTAAATGACCTATTGTAATATGTACTAAACTCCACATGGAAAGACTATGTTATGGATGCAGACCATACCCGTGCGCCTTCAGCTCTCTTATTTCCTCCTCTTGTATTATCATATTCCTGGATGATGTTCCTTTTCCCCACAACATATATTAAAACAGTGACAAGAGCCCTACACACCAAAACAAATCAACTAATTCACTTGCATTCAGCTTATTCTCTTCACTTTATGAAGAAAAGTAGAGAAGAGTGAGGTTTAATTCTTATTGCGATATCCTATAGGTACAATGACTAAGGATGAAAATGACAAGAACCGAGTGAGGTTTCGAAAACAAAATTCCGGATCTCATAATAGGAGGGTCAAACAATGCAAAGATGTAATTGCACAATCACTGGTGGACTCAATTTCTAAATTATTTGATGCAAAATCTGAAAAATCTCTACATTCGAGCCAAGTTGGAGAAGCTATTGGCACTAGTGTTGAAGACAGAGATGAATTTCTTGATGAACATGAAGATGTTGATGTAGATGAAGATGCTCATGGACAAGCTAGTGATGAAGATCATGTGGAGCCTATGAATGAAGGTATTCATGTAATAAATGAAGAATCTACAGAGGAGCATAATGAAACCATCCTGGACTTTATGAAAGATGTTGATGTGAGTTACGATCCGGGATTGTGGGAAAGTATCAATGATTCTAAGAGAGTAATGTTGGTTCACTGAGGCCCTATTAAGATTGTAAAGGAAAATGATGAGTTTCCAAGAGACGAAAAGAGTAGTAGGTGCTTTTCATCCAAGCTTTACGCACGTTATTTTCCAAATGGAGAGAAAAACGAAAGGAAGTGGCTTGTCTATTCAAATGAGTTAAATAAGGTGTTTTGTTTTTGTTGCAAGTTGTTCAAGCATAAACCAATGTCAAGTAACTTGGCCGAAAATGGGATAGATAATTGGCATAACCTTCCTACAAAGCTTAGAGACCATGAAAGCAATAGGGAGCGTTCGGCAAATATTGTGAAGTGGGTTGACTTGCAAAGAAGACTAAACCTAAAGGAAACAATTGATAAAAAAAATGGAAGCACAAATCGGCATGGAGAAAATTCGTTGGAAGAATGTACTCATTCGCATTATTGCGGTTGTGAAGACCCTTTCTCGAAATAATTTGCCATTTCGTGGATCAAATGAAAAGATTTATGAGAAGAACAATGGACTTTTTTGTCAACTTATTGAGCTTCTTGCTGAATTTGATTCAGTTATGCAAGACCATCTTCGGCGTGTGGTAGATAAAGAAATGCAGCATCACTATTTGAGTCATAAGATTCAAAATGAGTTGATAAGTTTATTAGCTAATGAGATCAAAGAGAAAATTCTCCAAAAAAATTTAAAAGGAAAGTACTTCTCGGTTATCCTTGATTGTACTCCGGATTTAAGTCATGAAGAACAATTGTCAATTATCATAAGATGCGTGGATGTTGAGGACGCAAGTGGAGTTAAGGTCGAAGAGTTTTTTCTTGGCTTCTTAAAGGTTGATGATACAACGGGACTTGGTCTTTTCAAACCGCTTGAAGATACTTTGGTTGAACTTAAACTCGACATTGATAATATAATAGGTCAAGGTTATGATAATGGGTCAAACATGAAAGGTAAACATCAAGGAGTTCAAAAGAGACTTCTTGACATAAATCCTGGAGCTTTTTATGTACCATGTGGATGTCATAGCTTAAACCTTGCATTATGTGATATGGCAAAGTTTTGTGTGAAAGCTAGAAATTTTTTTGCATATTTGCAAAAGATTTATACTTTATTTTCGGGGTCCACACATCGGTGGGATATTCTTAGAACATATGTGACGGGTTTGACACCAAAAGCAAATCCGCAACTCGTTGGGAAAGTCACATTGAAAGTGTTAGAGCAATAAGAAATCAAGCACCGGAATTGAGAGATGCCTTAATTCAAATCACCAATACTTCTAAAGAGGATGTTGTAATGGCGGAAGCTAAAGGTTTGTGTAAAGATGCTTTAGTGGATTTTGAGTTCTTGATTAGTTTATGTGTTTGGTATAAGATCTTAGACAAAGTTAATCGTATTAGCAAAATACTTCAACAAGAAGAGATGAATTTAGAGGATGCAATTACTATTCAAAAGGAACTCATTATTTTCTTTGAAAAGTTTAGAGAAGATGGTTTTGAAGACTTGATGAAAGAAGTGAAGGAACTTGCTAATGATGTTGGCATTGATCCGGTCTTTCCAATGAAAAGAATTGTTCGTAGAAAGAATCACTTTGATGAAGATATGGAAGCGAATGCCGAAGGAAGCCAATCACCGGAGGATAATTTTAGAGTTACATACTTCATCTACATCATAGATCAATCTCTTACATCATTAAATGATCGGTTTAAACAATTTGAGCTCTATGAAGAAATCTTTGGATTTTTATTTAATGCGAAGTTTGTAAGTGTTAGTGAAGAGAAATTGAGGGAGCACTGCACTAAACTACAAAGTTTTTTGGAACATGACCAACAATGTGATATTTATGGGAAAGAGTTATTTCAAGATCTTAGAGAGTTGAAAAAAATATTGCCAAAGGAGATGATCAAATCAATTGACATCCTTAACTTTATAAGATCTTATTGGGATGAAGGTGGTTTCCAAAGTGCATGGTTTGCTTATCGAATTTTGTTGACTATACCGGCTACAGTTGCCTCGGCGGAGAGGAGTTTTTCTAAGTTAAAGTTGATAAAAACTTACCTTCGGACTATCATGTCACAAGAAAGATTGAGTGGATTGGCTATGATCTCAATCAAGAATGAATTTTTGGAGAAACTCAAGTATGATGACTTAATTGAAGAATTTGCGACTTCCCAATCCAACAAAACAAAAAATGGACAGAAAAGTGGCTTGATGATGCGAATATGTACCGAAGACTGGTTGGTGGGCTTGTCTATCGCAACTCTTACTGGACCAAGAAATGCAAGGCGAAGCATATTTCTTTGAACCAAATTGTAATCCGAATGTAATTTTGATTTTGCAAATGTAATCATATTTTGTGAATTTGACTGTGAATTTTTAATATGCTTTTACTATGAATTTACTGTGAATTTTAATATGCTTTTACTGTGAATTTACTGTGAATTTCTATGTCAGATACTACTCTTCAGCTTCTTACACATCCACCCAATAGGTAAGAATGCATATGCAACTTACAGTCTACTTTTACTTTTTGTTATTATTATTAAAATTTACTAAGGGGCAACAAAACATGGACTTGGCTAGGACAATCCGGATCTCCAGGCCGGCCCTGATCATAACCCATATGGTTTACGTGTTCATGACAGTAGGAAGCGGCCAATCGTGTTCTCAAATTAATTGCTCACTTACAGTCCCATCCACGCGCGCGGGGAGGGGGGGGGGGGGGGGGGGGGGGGGGGGGGGAGGCTTTTGTACAGTCCATAGTCAAAATTTAGTGCCTGTCTCCAGCAAACTTCAGCAATTGCATGTCATTGGGAGCAACTCTCTTTTTTTTCGTGAAAATGGTTTCCTGATATATATAATCCACTATGCATGATGCACTGGTCTGAGTAGTGTTCGATAGAATTTGTAATTTGTTGATTTGGCAGTGAGTAAAATTAGTTTGCTGTATCAGCCACATATACTGTATCTTGTTGCTCTTGACTAGTTTGCTATTTGCCATTGTTGTTTCTGTGTACACCTTTCTTGTTTGTAAATATGTTTGATTCTATGACAAGCAACCTCCTTACTCCTTACTCGAGATTAAATTTCAATAATATGGCATTTAATTTTTAAGTTTTTTCACTGTTGGGTTTCAAGTAGGATTAATTTGGTGATGCGTTTTGCTTTTTTCTTTTGAAACTTTTAGAAACCTTTGGAAATCTTTTAACTAGTTGTGAGATGATGAATTTGCAAGCGCAGGGCACCGGCCATATGCATATTTTTCAGCACTTTAGGGAGTGTTTCTTTGTATGCAAAAATTATTTGTTCAGTATTTAGAGGTAAATATATCTGAACTGTATTACCGTATAATGTGAAGAAAATAGCTGGACATGCCAAGTGAGTTTAGCACCCAAAAATAGAAGGGGGGGATACCAAAAAAAAAAAAAAAAAGAACGTAGCAATCCTAGACGTCAATAATCTGACTGAATTGCTGTAGAGTTTATTTTCTTTTATGAAGTAAAATAACAATCCCGATGCAAATTAGAGAAACGGGACTAATGGCAATGCCTCGGTTGCACCACTGCCAAAAAAACAAGACGATAAGGAATTCCCAACAAGGATAAGATATGAATCAGCTATGGCTGAACCAGGAATGCATATAGACAACACAAAGCACACCAAAAGAAGATTGGTAAAGGAATGAAGGAAGACAACTGAACCGAGATGATAGAATTGCTGCCCATGTGGCTATGATCCTCAGATGACTGAGTACAACCATCTAGCTCCAAATTATTGCTTCATACAAAACCACCCTTCTATACAAGATCAAATTTTCCGCAGTTGCTTAAGACTTGCTTTGTAGACAAATTACAATATCAAGGCATCTTCACATTTCAATCAGATCACATAGAACCATACAATAGGTATTTATTATCACTATCCAAACCACAAACAATGCACCCCACCGAACAGAGCAGACAGTCACTGAACCACAAAATATAGAGCTCGAGACTATTGAGGTCTGTAGTAACCGCTCTGATGGGGAGGATACGGAGATGGCACGGAGTATGGAGGTGGAGGATGTGATCCTGGCTGTGGCACTTGCTGATGTGAATTGTAATATGGACCACGCCACCCAGGATATGCCGGTTGCCCATACTCATGGTTGGGAGTTTGCTGGGGATGTTGGTAATGTTGTTGGTAGGGGCCACCGGGGGCCTGGTGAGGGGGCTGCTGTGCATAAGGAGGATAGGGCTGACCATACCCAGGCTGGGGATGCTCGGAAGGATGGTGATATGATGGTGGCTGGGGCTGAGATGGGGGCTGCAGAGGTGGCGCCGCCTGTTGAGATGGAGTGTTCCTGTAATGATTGGACTGCTGCCCTAAAGAAGAAGGGTAGTTATAACCAGTCTTCAGATCAGCAGAAAAGTTAAGACCAGCCACTTTTCGCTGCACTTCCTCCATCATTTCCCGGCACTGAATGTTTCTGGTCATCACGAAATCACTGCACTGCTGCTTTACGTTTGTTATAGCATCCTGTTTAGATATCCAAAGTTAAAGAAATTAGTGTTACTTCGCATAATTTCGGACATAATTTTAATAAGTCTCAACTGCGTAGAATCCCATGAATTATAGTAGAAGCAGTTAATTAGACTAGACTGGCTAATGGTTTTGTTTGCTAATTGTCTTGTCTTAGAATTACTAGTCTGCTATGACCCATTAGTTAGAGGAGTTAAGCAACACGCTCATATAAGCCAGTTCCCATCAAAAGGTTGGTCATGGAGAGAGTGCTGCTAATTGAGGATTATAAGGAATTTTACAACAAGCTATCTATTCTCTTTTAGTGAAATCAGGACAAAAAAGAGGGGTTTGCCATAATCCTAGAAAGGCATCTAGGCAATCTTTAAATCCTCTAAGACTAATGAAAAAGAGCGAAATAAGGTCTGCTGAAAGTGTCTGCTAGAGGCATTAACTAAAGTGCACATGCAAAGCAAAGAGCCTATAACAACGGTACAGTGCCATTTACCTTTTAATATGGTTCAGTGCAATGTTCACTGTATTTGAAGAAAAGAGTAGTGGACAGCATACTTACTGTATGGAAGCTGAACTTCCTCTCAGGAATTTAAATAAGAATAGAAGTTACAAGAGATTGAGTCCAAAATGAGAAGAACATGCATACCTGAAGAGTGACATAGAACTTCAATCCCTCATTGATATTTTCCTTGATCTCCCGATATTTTGCCACAGCCGCAGTAATTTGTTTGTAAGTTTTCTCCCGAGAAACTGGTAACAAGTTTTCAAAATGAAAATAATAGTTGCAGGTTTACAGTCAACTTAAAGTTTATAGTACAGACTCAAGAGTACAAGTACATGAATGCACACTAAGGATTGTCAAAGTAGAAAAAGGAAAAACATGGTCAAGTTTTCAAAAAATTAAAGCATAAAAGATATGATGTCCAGAAATGTAGAATGCTTCAACTACTAACTATAGACAGTAGTGAGCAGTTAATAGTCAGATAGCATATTATATAACGAAGAGAGAATGCTCATGCTAAACATAGTTTCATAAGCCATGCATGCCAACAATTCAGACTAGCTTCACAAATAAGTAACATCCATAAAGAAAATCTTCATTTCAAGTAGAAAACTGTGCAATAAAATGATATAGTAAAATATAAGTAAACTCACTATACACTTCTGACACTGCCAATGTATCTCCAGTTTACAAAAGACACTATCCAAAACTGAAATAAGGCCCAAACTTGCATGACGATTAATTATAATTTGTAACAAGAAAACAAAAATTCACTAGCATTGGCTATATAGCCACCCCCTTCAACTTCTGGAACCATAAGGGGACTGGGGACCGCCGATTATGTATGTCTTTTACGTTGTAAAAACTAGTTTTGTATTGTATTTTATCAAAATTCAGCTAAGGTCATCTGTAGCACGGTCAAATATACTCGTTACCCGGACCCAAAGCAGAACTGAACCGAAACCTGACACTGGACCCGAACCGATCCAGTTCCATACATGTACTGTCTGGGTCAAAAAATAGGACCTGATTCGATTTGCAGATCAGATCTGGGTCCCATTAAATTGGACCTAACTCGGACCCTGACCCGTTTCCAAAATATCCATACGAGTAGTTCTAAAATTTACTTTTAAGTATATTAAATATAAAATGTATTAAAAATTTATGTAGAAATATATGAAAAGGAGATTGGGTTCAGTTCATTTCATTAATGAGATTGAACTTATTTCTCTTATGATGCAATAAATCAATTTATAAAGATTCTTACAAATAAAATATTGAATTGTCTCTAATTATTAAAATTTTAAATGATTTTTCTAAAAAAAAGTTGTTTTCACATGCAGAAGACTTGGCCTAATGGCCGAACCCAAATCGGACCTGCAAAAAAATTATTGGGTATGGGTACTACCCAAACCTAAAACTCGAATGGGTAGCAAATTTTTGAAGGGATCCGGACCCCAAAAAATACATGCAGGGTCTTAGTCCAAAATCTGGACCCTTAGAGAACCAAGGCAAGGTAGTGCACTGCTCGGGCCCAACTTAGCCAGTTGCCAGTGCTAGCCATTTAGTTAGTTGCTTTGTGTCTTTTACTAGAGGTCGGGGGTTCAAGCCTTTTAGGCATCAAACACTTTTTTGGGGGCTACATTTTGTATGTCCTCTCCTACTTTTCCATCCACTAGCAGCCCTACATCCACCCAGGTTAACACTATTAACATTTGTTCTTGTATTTTTCCTATATATTGCTACTTTGCAAGATAATCAAGTTCTGGGAGAAGAAACTTGAAAAAGAAGAGAAAACTGAAGAAAACACTCACCTGGTACTTTTAATGGGGTATCTAGTTACTTTTGAGTGAATGACGTATGAGTGGTAATATTAGATTGTTAGGGGTCTATATTGCAAGTTTGTAATTGGCTTTGCCTATTTATATGAGACTATTGCCCTCATTATATTTACTGCATTTTGATCTATAGAATCGATATTCTCATTTTCTAACTTCGTATGAGAGCACTGATCTTCTTTCCTCCCACAAAACCCAAAATTTGCTGCCATGAAATCAAAAAGTTTAGATCTTCATCCTTAATCTTTCTAGTTCTCAATGGGCTCAAAATCCCAAACCCAAAACGTGATCTTTCCTTTTCTCTTACAACCTATGAAGCACCTATACGGGTACGGCGATAAACGTACGAGAACACGGATACGGGGGATACGACAATTTTCAAAAAAGTAGGATATGAGACACGACAGGGATACGGCTGTATATATATATATATATATATATATTGTTAATAAGGAAATGGTAAATATCTTTCACTAAACATAAACAAGATAATCCATAAAGACTATAATAATGTTCATAAGCATAAGCAATAACATAAGTAAACAAAGCAAGTTCATAAGCAGTACAACATAAGCAGACAAATTAACTAGTGGAACAAGTTTCAGTTGTATCAAATAGTTGGATAATAAAAAACGCAGGATACGGGGATGTACAGGATACAGGAACACGAGCATCGGATACGTATAGGATACGGGGACGGCACCCTCCGTGAAGTATCCGTGCTTCAGAGCTTGCAACTCTCTTCTTTTAAAAATCCCCAATTACGGATTTCTCCAATTTGCAATCATGCTTTTGTTGGCCTCCTCCAACTCCCAAAATGATTTTGGGCATGAACCATGTCTGTTAACATATTTGCGACAACATCATCCGCTCCTCGAGATCTTCTTCATTCAGATCTGAACCATCTCTGGAAAAATCAGCAGTAATTGTGTTGTCCTCGCCTCGAGATCTTCTTCGTACAGATTTATACTATCTCCGGCAACCTTCGTTCTTGATGACCTGCAACTACGACTTGCCTCGAGATCCTTTTAATCTACCCACATCTCACTCTCTACAAAGCTGTGAAATCAACTCATCTAAAATCTGACTTATGCTAGCATATAAAGTGTTTGATGATATCCTTGAACCAACCTCGACTTTGGATCCTCTTTCAAACTCACAGCGCATCTGAACTAGAAGTCGCTTCCTCATCTTTTTACGGGTCTTTATCTCGTTTATGTGCCACTTCTCATCTTCGTTCAGATCTACTAGATTGATTGGATTCAACATCTTAGGATTCGATTTGACGATGATCGATAGCTTTTAGCTTAGTCATTTTTCACTCATTTGTATCCAACCTCATGTTGGTTGATCCATGAGTTTGCGATGGGGTGTTGAGTGAATGAAGTATGAGTAAAATATTGGATTGTTAGGGGTCTATATTGTAACTCTGTCATAGGCTTTGCCTATTTTTATGAGGTTATTGCCCTCATTGTATTTGCTGCATTTTGATCTATAGAATCAATATTATCATTTCCTAACTGTTACAAGTTAATTGGGGTTGGGTTGGATATAATTCAAACCCGATATGGTCTAATCAGCTCTATCACTTCAAACCTACTTGGGTTATGCAGGTCTAAGTTATACCCGACCCAACCCGTCTCGTTAAATACTTACATTTAAGTTAAATGGCTTTGTCTGGGTCATTTTAAACTTTTAAACTTTAAACCTGACCTGAACCCAATTACTCACAAGTTAACCCTGATCACCTTATTCCTCTCAAATAAAAAAGAGTGGCATCTGTATAACAATAGTTCCTAGATGATCCATCTTCAGTTCTGTATCCTTTTTTCTTCTTTTAGTTTTTCATCTTTGTCTTTCATTGCTCTTCGTCTTCCTACTACTTTTCTTCTTCCCTCGTTGTTTTCCATCTAGTTTTTCTATTTCCATTACAAGCTACCACCGCATATGTGGTCTGCGCAGATGTTTAAGTTTGTGAACATCAAGAAAGTCTGCCGCGTAGGTCGTTTTACTCAAATGGAAATTATTCAAGGTAATTAGACTTAAGAGTGGTTGTGAATTTTGAAATGTTCCTCCTTGAAGAAAATGTAGTAGTGATTAAGACCTAGGTGTATTTAGTTTACTATGGGAAGTTACTGTTATAAAGCATGCTACCCAATCTGCATACGAGTGTAAGATGCAACTGCATTACCAGATGATGAAACTGAACGTAGATAATTACACAAAGCAGCCTGGGCGCAAGACCCTCGGCATTGGATAATGTGCCCCATTGGAACAACCCATTAAGTATCATTGGAAGTGATTTACAATAATTTTCTAGTGAAATACAAAGTTTCATGGGTGAATATGAATCAGTTCATCTATTCTAGTATGATAAAAATCCTTCAGACGGAAGACTCATATAAAAAATAATGCAAACGATCTTATTTCCTGTATCAAGAGGTGAAATAGTGTCAAAGAGTGATCACCTTTATAATCTTCCAAGTTAAAGACAGCAGCAAATTCATCATTTTGTGCCTGTAGAAATGGAAAAAATAATACATCAGTTACATAGAACTGTGCATATAGGCATACGAGAAGAAAATTATTCCTCAAAAGAAGAAAGTAAAGAAGCTGTAGTTAACAATTCTTTTTAGAGAAAGATGATACAATTATCTACCAGATATCTACCAGACTGGCATGACATTAAAAATTTCAAAGCACTTAGTGGTGCAATATAATCCATGACAAAGAAACATACATGCTGCCTCTTAGTTACAGGTTTGGGATCTGAAACATGGATATAGGTAACACTGCTTCAGTCGAACAGGTGGTTGTATTGCTTCTCTTGGCTCAAACTAAGCAAAAGTTCATGGTATACGAAAGGAGGGAGGTCCTTGGGGTGGATGTGGGCTTGGCTGAACAACCTAAAAATCTCTGGTTTAGTGATAATTCTTCTCTTTTTTTTCCTTTTTTTCCTCTTTCTTACTGATCATCACTGACAAACTGTTATTACTCGTCAGACTTTGTATATAAGTTCAAAGCGGGTTTCTTTTAACTATATCAAATAAGAGGGCATTGTCAGAAGAAAAAAAATTCTGACGAGTCATTTTTGTAACAGTCGATGGCACTCATGTCAAGTCAAGGAACAATTGCATAATAAAGAATACCAATTGACTTTTTAACTCCCATTACCTCAACCCCCCCCCCCCCACCCCCTCATTTCCTTATCCCAAATTTAAGGTTGGACGGATTGACACATACCAGGTGCAGTCGCACATAACATGAGCTACATAACCAAATAAAAAGATGGGCAAACACAGACACGATACATATGACATCCCATGCCAATACACCACCAACTAAAATATAATATAAACAAAAAAATCACATGGCAAGAAGGGTTGCATCTTAGGTGCCTGACATAAAATCCAACATCACATCTCACAAATAGAAGATTCCTATTACATATAACTAGAGGTGCAGATGACATCCCTCTTTACATTTTCCCCCTTCCTTTTTATTTTCTTGCAGAACTTTGTTGGGGGCTGTAAATATGAGGTTTCACTTGATAGATGACAATTATATGCTGAAAATAAACTTTTTACCAACACATAAAAGTTAAGGCATTTGAAGCACGGGTACTTATTTTGGCATACGTACCAGTCCTGCGTGTGTATTGGGTGCAGGTACACCCGGGTATGCCTTGGGTACGTAATGGGTGTGTACCCATGTTCATTATTTATTTAAAAAATAAAAAAGACTATCGGGTACGTATTGGGTGAGTCCAGGTGCGACGTGGGTACTTATTTTGGAGTTTAATAAAAACATACTTTTTTATTAAGCTCCAAAAGAAGTACCCATATCGCATTCTTTTGGAGTTTAATAAAAAAAAGTATTCTTTTAAAGTTAATTTTAGCCTTATTGGGTTAGAGATCCAATAACCCAATAAGAAAACTATACTAAATACATAAAACAATAAGATTTGGTACCTAACAACCCAAACCTTATACATCCAAAATATCTCGTATGATTCCTCACGCTCAAAATCAAGAAAAGATGAAGTAGGGTTTCTCTTTTCCTGCGATTTCTCAATTTGACGCCTTCAACACTTCGCGTCTGCGACTCCACCTCCGCAACCTTCTTCTCCCCTCCTCCAAGGCTTCTTCTCTTCCTCCACAACCACTTCCCTTTCTCTACAACTTCCAGATACTCTCTGATGTAAAATTAATCCTAAGTAGAGAATTTCTAAGAATATGAAATGATTAAGTTTACCAACATGTAATGCGGATCAAGTTAGAAATTAAAACAGTTAATCGGTTCGATAAATTTTCAAGAATTGAATTAGGTTTAATAAGCCCAATTAACGATTCAATCTTAACAATCAATAATTATACTTAAACGTTCTTAGCAAGTAAAAGATGCAATAATGATTTGTACTCTAATTGACAAGTAGAAACACTCACTCTCAATATTTGTGGATATTTGTGGATGACAGATAAATCAAATAATATTATAGAGATGATAAAGCAGTAACACAAATATTTAAGAAGTGAAGAGTATACCAGGGTTGCAGATAAGGTAGAGTCGGCAGCGAAGGTGGCTACGGAAAGGCGACGAGGGGATATCGCGACTGGCTGCGAAGGTGGCAGGGGCGGCCGGTGAGGAGGAGCCGTCAGGAAGAGGAGAAAGGCAGCGGCCAATAGTGGTGCCGGGGTCGATTTCAAGGGGATGGTGGCGGCATTGACTGGTGGAGGTGGCGGCGAGGGATTAGGGGTTAAGGTTTGAATTTGAGTTGAATTTGTTGATTAGGGTTTCGGATTTTAGAGGATTTGGGAATTAGGGTTCAGATTGAAGTGGATTTGGAGTGGCCGGGTGTCGGCTGGTGGTGGAAGGCGAGCGGCCGATAGGGTTGGTGGAGGTGAGGGAGCGAAGGAGATGGGGCTGCTGTCGAGGCGACGAGGTGGAGATGATGAAGACAAGGCATTCGGTGATGGGTCCAGGCAGAAGAAGTGGGCTCGGTTGCGACTTCGGTGGAGAAGGAGGATGCAGCGGGGTGTTGCGGGTGGTGATTGCAGTGATGGGGTGGGGCAGCAGTCGGTGGTGTGGAGGTTGGGTTCAGAGTTGATGGGTTTGGGGTTACGAGATGAAGGAAAAGGTGAGGAAGGAGAGAAAGAAGATTAGATTAGGTTTTAATTAATTAGGTTTAGGATTTTTGATTTGGATATTTGGGTGTAGTTTTAGAGTTTATCACAAACCCTAATACTTCATTAGGATTTCTCACAAACCTTAATAATTCTCTCAATTGTCTCACACAAAAAGAGGGATGAAGAGCAATAACTCAACACAATAAATTTTTTTTTATCAAGAATAGCTTGTTTTCTCATTATTCTCAAAATCTATATTACAAATCTCTATACAAATCTCCAAAATATTCTAATGCATAAAATAAAGGGTGCAAATTGCAAAACTACTACATATGGCTAAATCTGAAAATAAAATAAAACAGAACCTATGTCCTCATCATTCTCTCCGGTGGGAGAGAGCTCGACCAAGTCGAGTCAAAACCAGTGATCATGTCATAGTGCTCCAAAAGATCTGGATCCAATTGCTGGAGCTCTTCACGATCAATCCAAGTATCCTCTAAATCCGGTTTGTTCTTCCATCTCACCAAATACATATGAATACTACCATCTCTAGTAGATATTATATGATCGTCTAAAATATTATCCAATTCTTCTGTCAGTGAGTAAATAGTATCAGGTAGAGGGGTAAATGTGGAAATCTCACCATTAGGCTGCAGAGTACTCATCTATAAGAGAATTTCTAGGGTTAAATTTTGGGCCTTCATAGAGTACAAGATCCCGAATATTGAAAGTCTTACTTATACCAAAACCTTCAGGAGGTCAACGACATAGACATTATTATTGATTTTATACATAATTTTAAATGGGCTTGCAGTACGTATGTTCAACTTCTCAACGGATCCAGCTGGAAACCGTTCCAGACGAATCCGAATCATCACTTCGTCACCAGCATCAAAAGTTTTAAATTTCCTATGAGTATCTGCTATTAACTTGTAGTTAAAATTATTCTCATTAATTTTCTTAAAAATTTCTCTATGCAAATCATGAATGCAGGATGTAAATGTGGATGCAAATGTGGATGCAGACTCAGAGTGATGTTTTAACACATGGATAATATCTATAGGCTGCAAAGTGACTTGGAAGTGAATGAGTGACTCAGGTACATTCAATAGAAGTGATTGGATCGACCGAATACAGTGGAGAGATTGGTCATCCTCTTCTTCATCAAAGTCATCACTTACATGAGGTTCATAGGTAAACTCATTGTCGGGCTCATCAGCGATGACAGCGGTACTCTCTACTATATTGATCGTACTTTGGCTAGAACAGTTGCCAGCAACATGGCCGTATCTCTTACATTTATAACACTTAGTGAGAGGATCAATCTTAGAATAGTCACTTTCAATGTTCTTACCTATGTTGTCATTTCCAAGTGAATAGGGATTTGAAATAAGCTTGCTTGGGTAAGACTAGTTGGGGTACTGATGAGAGAAGTGCTTAGGTCGAGAGGGGTCAGGAGAGGTCATTCTAGAGGAATGATCCATCAAATCACTGGACTTGTAATGAAAACTTGTTTTAAGGGAATCCATATCGAGGACAAGGGCATAAGCTGCAGCTAATGAGTCCATATTTTTATGAATTAGCTCATTCCTAAGATCGGCTCGTAGTCCATCCCTGAACCTAGAGAGAGTTTGTTCTTTGCTCTCTTTACCTAAGGCATTGCACTGAATAAGAAAATCAAACTTATCAACATACTCTGGGATGGATTTGCTTTCTTGATAAAGTTGGTTCCACAAATTTAGTAATCGGGTGTGGAATGATAACGGCACATATCTCTCAATGAGTTTCTCTTTCATGGCTTCCCAAGTGGCTATGGCCTATGGGTGTCAGGCTACGGCCTCTACGAGCGTGTTCAAGATTGGTCCAATATTGTTGAGCTTTACCAGTCAATTTCATAGTGGCAAATTTAAACTTCAAGGCTTCGCTCATGTCAAACCCCACGAAGTAGTGATCCATGGCACGGATCCAATCGAGATAAGCTTGGGGTTCCATACGGCCTTCAAAGTGGGGAACGTCTGCCTTGACGTTCTTCTTGTATTGTTCGTCAAGGTCACGATCTTGACATTGGTCGTCACAATCATTCCCTTGAGGAATCTGACAATGAAGCTCGGGGGCAATATTTTGATTCAATTCCACTTTCTCAAGGTTCTGATTGATATTAGCATAAGTTGCTTGATTGATATTAGCATGAGTTCTCAAGGCTCTGATTGATATTAGCATGAGTTGCTTGAATGGCAGCGAGGATAGTTATGGTTGGCAAACGGGTCGACCGGGCCGGGTAGGGTCGAACCCGTCCGGGTTGGAACCCGAGTAGGGCGGGTTCGGGTCGAGTCCGAATGTTAATCGGGTCAGGCCGGACCGGGTTGGTTTTGCAAAATATCGACCCGCCCAATCCGTGAACCCATTCGAGTCCAACCCGGGTCGGGTAGGGTCACGGGTTGGCCCGGCTATTTAAAATATTTTTTTATTTTTTTTAACTTCAAAAAATAAAAAATTTGTACATTTTATATTAAATGGGTATGGACAACAAAATTAAGGCTAAATTTGAAGGGAAAAAAAACCTTGAACTATGGCCTTTATGCAGAAAACCCCCCAGACCTTTTTTTAATGTAGAAAACCCCCCTAAAGTATGGTGGTTGCAAAAAACCCACCTGAAGTATTTCAAAAAAACCACATCTAACTTTTCTACTTGTATCAGATAACCCCATTCATCTTTGCAAGTTGTTTCAAAAAATATCATATATCTTTTGCATTATTGTCAAACCTCACTCAATTTTAGCAAAAGTCTCACGTTGGCAGGATGGGTTTTTGCAACAATAGTTCAGGGGGGTTTCTGCATAAAAAAAAGGTCAGGAGGGTTTTCCGCATAAAGGCCATAGATCAAGGGATTTTTTTTTCAAATTTCCCAAAATTAATTGCTCACTAGCTATTTATAGCCCACTACTCAAGTAGCCCACCCCACCCTAGCTATTTATAGCCAACTCTATCTTCTCACTTCTCTCATCTCACCAATGTGGGACTAAATGTATTTGGATTTTAAACTTTGAAAATTTTTAGTCCCACATTGGTGAGATGAGAGATGTGAGGATGTGGAGTTGTCTATAAATAGCTAGGGTGGGGGTTGTCTAATTGAGTAGTGGGTAGAAATCAATTAATTTTGATGTCCACTCATTTTTCTAAATTTTTGATAAATTTTAGAGTATATCTATATGCATATATGCCTATATATATACATATATATTTTCAATATATGTATACATATATATACATATATTTGGCACACAAAAAAAATATTAAAAAAAAATCAAAAAAACTTCAAATGGGTCGAATCCACAAACCCGCGGGTCACGGGTCGGGTTCGGACGGGTTTGAACGGGTTTGCGGGTTGACGGGCCGGGTTGAGCGGGTTGGTATTAAGAATTTTCCGACCCGGGTTGACCCGGTTGGGATAACGGGTCCCACCCGAACCCAAACCGGGCCAAGGCAGGTTAGGTCGAATTGGGCGGGTCGCGGGCTGACCCGACCCGGATGCCATCACTAAGGATAGTGAAAATATCAGAGTTGTCCATTTTGGTGCAAGGAGGGGCTTGCTGAATTCTAAGGTTCCTGATTGGGTGGTTTGGGAGGGACAAGAAAGATTCTTTGGGATTTGTGATGGTGTTGCGAAGACGCATTCATCAACGGTGAAAAACTAAGGATCGGGGGTGACGTGTTTGCTGAAATTTTGGGAAACGTATCCTAAATGCACCTAAGTTTTGTTTTTTAAATTTTTTTAATGAACTAAAAGTGTTGAATGCAAATAATTCCTAAATGAATGCAAAACTATAGCTAAATGATGCAAGAACTAGTGTAACTACCATTTCCGCTATTTTCAATTTTTCCCCTTTTGTAATATTTTATTTGTAATTGAATAAAATACTTTATTTTGTTTCTTGATTATTTTTTTTATTAAATCTTGTTCATGAAATTATTCGTTCTTCTTGTTGAGCTGTTTCTTATTGATTCTATTTTCATTTGTTAATTATGGGAATTTTTATTTGAACCCTACTATTTTAAATCAATCTCTTATTGAACCCTAAAACCCAATTCCAATTGTTCTCGACCCAAAACCGCTATTGTCGGTACCTAAACAGCTAACCCAACATCCTAATTGTACCCTATAAATACAACTCTATTGCAAACCCTAAAAAGTGTGCAAATTGAAATCCCTGCGCCGCTTATTCTCTCTCTTGTTTCCTCTCTCCTCCCGTTCAGTTTCCCGCCCAAACCCCCGTGACCCATCTCCGATGTCCTTCTCCGGCCACTCCCCCTCGCCGCCGACCTCCCGTCGACACCACCCTGTCGACGCCAGCCACCCCCCGACCCTCCTCTGTCCTCGTCATTAACAGCCAGCCAAACTCCCACCCGATCTCCCCTTGCTCGGAATTTCGTCGACCAGCACCGCAGGCACCGCCCCCTGCCTCCGTCGCGCCGCTGCCTGCGACGCCGCCGACCACCAGCGTCGGCCAGACCCAAGGTCCCCTTTGTTGCTGCCGTTGCTCTTGGTTGTTGCTGCAGTTGCTGTCTCTTTATTATTGCTGAGTTCTCTTTGTGCACATATTTCGCACGTGCTAAATTATTAGTTCGTGGGTTCGTTGCTTCGGAATCCTTATCCCGTTATTCTTGGTATACGTTTTCACCATTTATAAGGCAAGTCATTGTCCTCTTGAATTGTTAATTGTATTAAATTCAAGTTTTGTTGAAACTCTTGCAAGTAGATCTCTTCGTTTATCGTATTATACATTGTTCATCTCTTTCGTTGGGTATATTAAGGGTTTACACGAGCTAATCCCAATTTACTTGACATCGTGCCACTTTTGACTCCAAAGATTGAATCTTTCATGTGTGCATATAGAATTAATAATAGGGTTGTTCGTATAATTATCACACAAATAAATCATTGTAGAAATAATTGTTAGGTTGTATGTTGTTTGATCGATTGATGGTTGATTGATGTAAATTGATGTATGTATGTGTTCTTAATTTTATTTACCATATTTTTATACCCTTCGTGTTGATTAAGAAGTTTATCGACTAGTAGAATTGATACCCATCATATTTAATTAACTTATTTCATGAAAACTACCCAAAACTTGTATATTGCTTGCTGGCTGTATGTTGACTGCTATTTTCGACCCAGTAAATGATCTTAAAATAAATTATTTTCTGAATACGAATTGTAGCCTTATCTTTCTAGTTTCCAAAACATCTTGAATTTCTAAATTCCGAGTTGTGTAGCAAAAGTTATGCCCGTTTTACTACAACTGTGTTTTACTTTCAGATTTCCAGGTTCTTGTACGTTTCATGTTTAAACAGTAAAAAGACTGATCAAATGATAAAAAATTTCTCTGAGAATTTCCAGATTGTTAGTAATCATGTTCAGGAGTCTAGAAATTATTTTTAATGAATTTTATGTTGAACTTTTGCTGATTCTAAAAATAAAATAACACAAGGTCGAATTTCTGCCTGAACATGAAATCTGGAAAAAACAATGTGTTTGAATTAGCTACTGTTGTCGGATTTTGAACTTTAAATATGCGTTGGAACCGTGTGGAAGTCTAGTTTCTAGAACTTCTGACGGGTTTGGTTTTCAATTTCTGAAACAGCGGGAATTTGTATTTTGTACAAACTACTCTTGCTGTCCAAAATTTTATATTCTAGATTTTAATAGATTAATTATTCCTATATCGTAATATTGCATGAGTTAATGTATTATAATGCATTGTATGATCCTAATGAGTTATTGTCACCATTCTAATCGTCTTATTCATGTTACCATCCTTTGTTCTCCTATTGATACTATTGTTCATCTCATGTCTTAAATTGCATATTGTATTGTTGCATTGATAAATAATTAATAAGCCGAAATTTAAGGGATTGACTAGAGTAATTGATAATATAGAGACTGTACTCGGATGATGGCCCGTGTTATTACCGTTATCGTCATCGTGTAAGAAATTACACCATGGTCCGTGTTATTACCGTTATCGTCATCATACCCAGTACATGAACTATAAAATCTACCACTATAGTCTAAGCGAAATTGTATGTATGCACCGAACCTGTGGTATGGAACATATGGGACATAGTAGTACGTGCATTAGTTAGGATTAAAATGATTAATAGACAAAAGGATTGACACATCACCGACAATACATATTGTTCATCATTGATCCTATTGATATCGAATATTGGCTAAGTGTTATTATAATTGATCATTGCTATTGTTATTGAATCATTGTTTATAGCCATTGCATCGATTACCGTGATATTAATTATTGTTATCATCTCATGTTATTGATTCCTATTGATCCATTGAATTCATTATTATATCGTTATTCCATTGTTCTTTACTTTCTCTACTTGTTGTCCATGACTTGCTCTAAGGACAATTTTTCTTCACTTTTTAGATGAAGTGTACACAGGTAATGAAGGAGAATTGTCTGCTGAGATTGGAGAGCAAACTATCTAAAGAATTATTGCTTTATAATTGAATGTTATTTTTAACGAACTTATTGTATTGAGACTTAGCAAGAAATGAGTTCTTACACTTTTGCCACCAACAATCCACTTGCAGGTTATATTCCACCTGGGTACAACATGTTGAGGACAACTCTGTTACAAAGAAAAGGCTAAAGTTGAGAGGTTGTTGCAACCTATTAGAGACATGTGGAAGAATAAAGGCGTGAGCATTGTTAGTGATGGATGGAGTGACTCACTAAGAAGGCATCTTATCAATTTAATCGCGGTCACGAAAGGAGGGTCTATGTTTCTCAAGGCGGTAGATTGTTCGGAAGAAATCAAGAATAAAATTTTTCATTGCTAATTTGTTGAAGAAGGCCATTAATGAGGTTGGGAAAAAGCTATCTAAGTTATTATGGGATAATGTGGCAACTTGCAAGGCGGCGGGACAACTTATTGAAGCTCAATTCCTTACTATTTTTTGGACTCTTTGTGCGGTGCACATTCTCAACCTTGCATTGAAGAATATTTGTGCCGCAAAGAATGTGGAGTTCAATCAAATAATATATGATGAAGGTTCGTGGATATTGGACATAATGAGGAATGCGGTGCAAATTAAAATTTTCATATTGGATCATTTAATAAGGTTAGCTATTTACAATGTGTTTGTTCCCTTGAAATTGCTTTCGGTGGCGGAGACTAGCTTTACTAGTGTCATTGTCATGCTAAAGCAATTTAAACTCTTGAGGCAAGGTCTTGTATCCATGATGACTAGTAACCAATGGGCTTGTTATCGCGATGATGATGTGGGAAGAGCAAGGTTAGTGAGAGAGAAGGTGTTGAATGAAGAATGGTGGGAATTTGTTGACTACACTAGATTTGCCGATGGGCACGTGCCTACGGTACGTCTTTGGAACGATACAGCATATGAAAAACCTTGTAAACAGTAAAACAACAATTATGTAGCTCAAGTTTGAATAGTATGACAATAATTAGTTGTAAATAAAAGTTCATGTTTCCAATAGTATATGTTGAAAAACAATTATAAATGGGAGCATAAAATCCAACTTCTTAGAACTTTGAGGGTGGAAAATGATGAAATTTAATTATTGAGGAGATATTTGCTATTTTCAATGTAACATGAGCAATAAAAAAACATAAAAAATCTGAAAATCTAAATTTCCGAGTAAATAGAGAGAATGAGAGAGAAATAATTAAATAAATAAAGGAGTTGTTCTTTTTTGGGGGGGATTTGAATTTGAGTTTTGGGGGAAACTTTTGTGGGGGGGGGGGGATTTCCCAATGTGGCTGATCGCTCGAGAGCTATGAAGTACATATACGGGTACGTGTATCCGGTATGGTACACATCCGTTAAGCGGATACGCCGATTTCTCAAAAACTAGGATACTGGTACGTTGGAATATGCTCAATTAAAATAATTAAAAATAATATTATTATAAATATATAAATAGTAAACTAAAATATCCGATTCAATATGAACATGAAAAAATAAGTAACATGGACATGGTAATTAAAATTAATATAAACCAATGTCAAACAAAACATACTAATAGATCATTCCAAGTTTTCAACAACACCAATACCAATATTACATGATCAAAATGTTCAAAGAAAAGTGGGTTAGTCTTAAACCTATTCGATATAATCAATATCATAACTACATCTATTATAACTTAATAAGTCATAACAATGAACCAACCAAGACCCTTCAATACTACATCCTACTATCCTATATCTATCATCTTAAAGAAATCTAACACTCAAACACTAAAGCGAACAAAGATGTAGCAACTTGTATAATAATAGCAAGTAGTCAAAATAATAACAAGAACTACATCCTACATCTATCATTTTTTCGATGTCTTTTAATCAAATGAAACAAAAAAAAAATCTTTTAATCAAATGAAATTAGGATTTGAAAGGAGAAAAAGAATAGAATATATATTCCATTCTTTTGATTAAAAGATATATTTTTTTGTTTCAAATCTTATTCTTTCAAATCCTAATTTCATTTGATTGACTATTCCATTCTTGTTATTATTTTGGTTGATTGACTACTTGCTATTATTATACAAGTTGCTACATCTTTGTTCGCTTTAGTGTTTGAGTGTTAGATTTCTTTAAGATGATAGATATAGGACAGTAGGATGTAGTATTGAAGGGTCTTGGTTGGTTCATTGTTATGACTTATTAAGTTATAATAGTAGTTATATATGTATATATATATAGAGAGAGAAGTGAGCCTCATATAGAGTATGAGGAAATTTTCCTCATACAAAGTGATTATACTCACTTGATGAGGCCATTATGGAAGATCCACTCCGTCCATCATGTTTATCATTCTAATGGATGTATGTGTAGAAAAAATCAAGTGGTTTGGAGGTCATTCACCTATGCATCATGTGGTTGAAAAATGAACGATTTCAACAGTTATATAAATCGAACCACAAATTAGACCTACATGATGCATGGGTGAATGACCTCCAAACAATTTGATTTTTTTTCTACGCATGCATTCATTAGCATGATAAACATGATGGACAGAATGGATTAATGGCCCTACCAAGTGAGTATAATCACTTTGTATGAGGAAAATTTCCTCATACAAATATGAGGCTCACATTACTCATATATATATATCCCTCTTCCGCATATCCAAACAGTATCTAAGAGTATTCCCCAGAGTATCTGATCTTTTTCTTTCTTTTTAAATAATTGTTGGGATACGTATCCGGTGAGTATCCCACCGGATACGTATCCAGTACGAGATACACATCCCAGGAGAGTATTCGTGCTTCCTAGCTCGAGAGTTCATGTGGAGTATGCCCACTTCTCAGGAAAAGCAATGACATTCAATGACGCCATTTCTATTTTTGATCGAGGTGTGTTCGATGCTCATGATTGGTGGTCCGTTCATGGACCACTTGCTCCTATACTTCAAACCGTAGCTATGAAACTCCTTATGCAACCTTCTTCTTCACTGTCGCGAGAAATTGGAGCACTTACTCTTTTGTGCATTCTGTGAAAAGGAACAAGCCGACCCCACAACGAGCGGAAGACTTAGTGTATCTACATAGAAATCTTCGCCTTCTACCAAGAAGATCACCCCAATATAGGTGGAGATTCATTTGACTCATTTGAAGATGTTGGAGGGCTTGAGGAGGCTAGCCTTTCATTGGATGAGCCGGAGTAGGAAAGTATGGTTATTACAGATGATGTTGACATGGATAAGGATGATGAAGATGCTCAAGATACAGAAATCCCATGATAAGATTTGTAGTGAACCAGTGATATTTTGGTTGTATCTGACTTGGAAGTTTAAGCTTTTGTTATGACTTGGTTATTGTAGTTACTAGTTACTAGTTACTACTTAGTACTTACTACTACTTAGAGATGCTTGATTTTGTATTTGGGTGTGAACTTTGAACTTGTCGTATGAATGAAATATTTTTTGATGTGTTGATTTTAGTAATGCTATTCACTATTGAGTTGCTCATTATTATGTTAATAAGTTAAATTTCTAGAATGTAACAATTCACAAATTTGACATTTTTCTAGTTATTAGAATATTTTTGAATTTTGTATTTTTTAACATAATATTTAATAAATATAATATAGTTTATATTTGACCTACCTAAAATTTCACACATATCCCCAGTTTTTTAGAAATCACGTATCCGCATTCCCGTACCCGTACCCATACCCGTGCTACATAGGTTAAGGCTATGTTTGGGAACAAAGTAAAGTCAGGATAGCTCGAGTTATCTCACATAACTTTACAAAACTGTACTTATCCTAACTTTGACCTATTTGGGACTCATTTTGGAATTAAGCTAATAGGAGTTATCTCACCCCAAAAGTTGAGATGACTATAGTCATCTAAACTCCACTTCTTTTTTTTTCTTAACTCTGGAGATAACTTTAAGTTGCAAGTACAAGTCAGATGACCACAGTTATCTTAACTTTCTTTCCAAACAGAGCCTAAGATACTAGTTGAAGTCAATCTGATGGTTATGCCTCTAAGAAGCATAAGTGCAACACACTGAGAAATCTATTGGAGTACAGACTTAGATTAAACACTGAAAGTTTGACCGTTGGCCGTACAGCAATACCAGTCCAGGAAAGCAGCATATACCTGGATTTGAAGCAATAAGTGCTCTTGAGCCTCAATATTTTGGGCAATTTCTTCACATATATGATCATACTTTGCTATCTCCTTTTTAAAAAGTTCTTCCTGAGATCCACTGCTGGCCATCAGCTTTGGCAGTATGTCATCCTGCAAAATTCACAACGATCAAATAAGCAGAAGTCCAGCCATATACAATCAGTGTATGATGCCATAAAATTTTTATAAATCATAAAATAAAGATATAAAGAAAAATGATGTTCTTTCTATTGAGCATCAACATTTATTTATGTAGCACTTTTGCCATCTTTAAAAATAAGATCTGTTTCTGTGGTCAGTATCAACAGCATTTATTGGCAAATAGTTGTAAGCATGTCATATGGATAACCGATTAAGATTGATAGATACTAGTCAATTCAATATATTTTTGTTCCTGGTATTTAATCCGAGCTGCTTCTGATCGTACAACCTTGAAGATTGGATTAAAGAGGAAGATCTGTGAATCTGTTCTTTTTTAGTCTAAACTCTTCCCTATTGATTCCTATCAAAATCTGTCTCTTCAAAGAATCAAAAGAATTATAATTACAAGAGGCCCTAAAAGGTGGTTTTATCAATTTGAAATCAATATTCAAGCAGGAAATTGCAAGTGTAATTCAGCAAGAGAAACATTTATCAGATACTGTCAAGTGAGGGCATAAAAGTTTTGACTGTGCTTTGCAATATCTACCAGTCAAGAAGTCGGGTATGCAGGATCAAGAGTTATCGCAATTAAGCAATTCTTTGCCAAATGCAATGAAATGGGTACAAATCACCATCTTCTTGAATACACACTATTACCGGTTTGTTAATCAATCTCAAGAAGGATAATACAATGACCATGACAATTAGCGATGCATTTGCCAAATGATATCAAGTGGACAGTGATCACCCAAACTGTTAAATGTATATAAGGATTTCCACATAGCACATTAACATAAATCAGACACATACTGTTCATGAATCATCCAACTTATACAAGTCAAGTTGAATGATAAGCAGTCGAAGAAATTTCAAAAATATATAGAATGTTGAATAAATAGCCAGTATTGTGCATCAAAAATTAGAACAGTCTCCTCAAAAGAAATAAATATGAAAGAGTAATTAAAGGTGCAAATTAGGAATACCTTTCTCTTCATCTCCTTAAGCATATCTTCGAGGCCTGCCCTTTGAGCACCAAGATTCTCTAATTGCCTCTGGTTAGATAAGCATGAGTTAGGTGATAAGATATAAATGAATGAGCGAAAGAAATTTATGACAGTTTATCATGAAAAGGCTGGACCATCATCCTCATTTTCTTGCTATGATCTAGTGCGCCAATAGAAAGCAAAGAAACCTAAAATACAGCATATAGTAAATTTTGCTGTGAGATAATTCCTAAAGTAAAATGTTAAGCATCAATCCATTCAGATTTTAAGTGCATCCTATTACTTCATATATATTTGATCTATCATTGCAAAGAGATCTTCGGAACCAGCCCATCTAGGTGGGTACTACACTTACACAAGCTGATCGATGCAACACTGTAGATTACCGAATGGGATGACTGACCATGTAGTTTGTTTGGGGACAATTTTCCTTGATGTTTGTTATTACAGAAAATAAAGCCTTAACCATATTGACTGTCTGTCTCCAAGTCCTATTAACATCTTATATCTTTTCACTTTTTAGGATCATTCATTCAATCATGTTTTCATGATGTCATTCCTCAGATATCTATTAGAGGTCCATTGCTAGAGGACATCTACATCAGCCCCGATAAGAAACCCTTGGACTATTTATGTGTTTCAGTGGTCTACTTCAGATCTTACATATTCAAGATCTTTTACCAGGTTCGGGTTACCAGGTCCGCACTATGTTTAAATTTGTGGTATGGGTATGAGGTTGTAGCATGGTACTTTGAGCATACGCGGTACAGAAAAGGAGGAAATAATCAGAAAACTCACTTAAATTATGTGTGTTGGGATTGAGAGAAAAAAAAAGATTAATATATAATCATTAGTTACCTACATCTATATAATAAAACACAAAGAAAAGCTATCAAGTGACTTTCCTTCAATAGTAAGGAAATCAATGGACCAGATCTAAGCTCCCAAAAGACATTTTTCCCCCAAAAAGTTTCCCCCCAAAACTCAAATTCAAATCCCCCCCAAAACAACTCCTTTATTTATTTAATTATTTCTCTCTCTCTCTCTCCCCCCTATTCAAATCAGTTTGCTTCCTCTATTCCCCAAACCAAAGAGCTCCAATTTCTCTCTCTCTCCCCTAGGGTTTTTAAGCCGCTAACTCCAAATCCCTAAAACCATTTTCTTAAACATTCGCTTGCATTCCGTTGGCGAAGCCTCCATCGTCCTCTCAAGAGCGAATCAAGCAAATTTAAATCCAAATCCAGTGTCGAACTCCAATCAAGAGATCGTCACTGATATCTGATCCGCTGCTGATTCCGTATCCGCGACTCCCCTCCACCAAATCGAGCGTGAATATCAAGCGACTCCGTATCGGCGACTCCCCTCCACCGAATCGAGAGCCTCTACATGCGATGCGGCGACTCTAATTTTATCTCATTAACCGAATTCTCATTCTAATTTTTAATTTTGTGTGTGCAGGGGATTACTCAGTTTTTGTTGATTCGAATTTTGTGTATGCCTGGAATCTAAGTTTAGAGAGGTATGATTGTTTTATTTTTTGGTTTAACAAATTTTAATTTGGTGATTTATTTGATGAGTTTTTTATTGATTTTGATTTAAGGTGTACGCAAGTGAGAGATGAATTATTTGGTGGCCTCAATTTGGGTTTCCAAACTATAGCAGGATAGGTAAGCTGATCAGTAATCTAAAATAACTTGGCAAATATGCAACATTAATTTCTTTACTACAAGAGAATATACTATTGTGAAGTGTTCCCTTCACTGGTTATTAGAAACCATGGATAACATAACATATAAGAACTTTTAGTGTATGTTTGGATATATAGAATTGGGATGACTGGAGTTTACCAGTGAAGGGTGCAAACTCTCCACCCAAGAAAGACAGCTAAAGTAAATTTGTTATTGATCCATTTTGATTTTTTTTATAAAGGTGCAATGGAGACAAAGTGAAGATAAAAGAAATGATTAGCTTTGATTAGAGTTTTGAGAACTTCATGTATTACATTTTGGTTGAAATAATAATAAGAGGTATTTCAATTGCAAACTGAGTCTCAGACAAACAAATGTTTAGATTATTGGTATTATATATTCCTTCACACCTGCACTTGGCTTACCATTGTATTTAGACAAGCTCATAGTGGTTATGAGATTAGAGTAAGCTCTATAAAACTTATATATCATGTCCTTGCATAACTATTACAAGCATCTAAAAGTGATATTGAAGTTAAAAAAAAAATTCTATGCAGTGTTTCTAACAAACTATATGCATTCCAGGTAAGTTCAAGCTAATGATCAGGAATACGATGGTTAAGGTTAAAGGTAGATATGTTGCTTTCTCATATAATATGTTTCCTACTTTAATTAATTGTTGGACCTCTAAAACTATTTTATATAATCAAACCAGGTGCACCGTTCCGAAGACGTGCCGTAGGCACGTGTCAACGGGTAAACCTAGTTCTAATATAAGATAGATAATCAAATTAAACTCAATGATGAATTGTGGAGAGATTGAAGAGAAGTTGATTGGCTAAAAAATAAAGCTATATTTTGAAGATATGGAAAAAAGGGAATGTGGATCCTTATTTTAAGGGGTCTGAACTATAAACCCACCGACCACCGTGAATCGGGCTGCCTGATCCGGATAGTTGTTTAAAGGGGAGTGGGAAAATTCAATAACACTGTTCTAGATTAGGCAGATTTGTTATAGTAACCGGGAAACCAAATTTGTATAGCCATTTATTGTAAATTGCAGGACCTCTCTACATCTCTTTATTCTGCACTGATTGTACTTCTCTCATAATTCCCTTACTCCCCTACTTATATTACTTCAAGCAAATCACTCCTGTTAGACAAGGTAGGGTCCGGAGCCAAGAGATTTATAAGGCGACCAAAGAAAGAAAAACATTACAATATTTTCCCAGTGCACTAGTAAAAACGTTATACTTTCAATTTCAGTATGGAATAATATGAATCAAACAAAAATGTACCAAGAAAGGTTGCACCCTGGCACATTAATTATACACAAAAGAATCTACACAAAGTCATACTCTTTCAAAAAGAAGATATTAGCAAAGGAAGAACTCTCAATATCCCAAACAATTTACAATTTCAAAAAGTCGTGCTTTGTAAGAAGAGATTTTGAGGGATCGGTGTAGCGGGATTTGTGTGTGTGTGTGAGAGAGAGACAAAATTCTAACTAGACACAGTTTCTACACATTTACCATATCTCATCATCAATAGACTTTCCAAACTTATTGCTGCTAAAATGGCATAAACTTCCCAGCAATTGTCACTATGTCTGATTACTAGAATGTGTATTGTTTCTCAGAGAAATGCTAGTTTCCAGACATCTACTATTTCAAAATCAACATAACAAACGATTAAAAATGGAAGCTAAAGAAGAACAAAATCATTTTGGATAGAACTATGGCAACATAAATAAACACTCATAACAAGATTATACTAGTAATTAGATAAAACACAAAAGACATAAGCCAATGCCTATTTATTCATATCTGGAAAGATGACAAAAATCCTAAAGAAGACATAGCATCCATGTATAATGACAACTTCGCAAAAGTAAACTTATAGGTGTATAGAATCACATAGGTAATGACAGTAAACTACCATGAACCTGTCTTCATTTTACTTTTACTACCATGAATTTGCTTGACTGTGTGTGCCTACCATGAACTTGTTTTACCTTTTGGTGTACTAACATGAACTTGTTGCTTTTTTTACTTTACTACCATGAACTAAGATCGTAAAGTAAAAAAGAGCAAACAAGTTTATGGTAGTAAATAAAAAAAGATAACAAGTACATTGTAGGCATACGCAATAAAGAAAGATGATAGCAGTTAATAAAAAGTAAAATATGTTCATGGTGATTTACTGTAATTTGCACAATTACATTAAAGTAACATCACTGCTTTGATTTGGCATGACAGGAATCGAAAGTAAAAATAATAATAATAAAACTCAAAAATCAAAAACAAAAAGATGTGCAGTTTGTCGCGAATTAACATAAGTATGATGTAGGAAAAAATGCTTTACCAAGCTCTGTTTGAGCGATCCGACAATAGCATCTTCATTGCTGTCCAAGGACATAATAGGCCTTGCAAGACTTGGAAGAGCAGATTCTATCTGCAAATACGGTAGAGAAAGGAGGCATTGACATAGAAGCTCTTTGATTCAGTAAACAAATATATTTACTAAGGTATCGACCACAAAAATCTTATAGACAATGGAAAAATAAAAAGCAAAATTGACAAGTAGCTTGAAAAATATGAGACTTTCAAACAACATTCATTGTGACTATACCACCACTCGAAAGTAGAAATCTGCAATATGAATACAAAAGGTAATACATAAAATGGGTGACATGCTTACCGGTCTATGATCAAGGATCGCCATGAGTGCATAATTATCTTTGACAGCTCTTTCAATTCTTCCATCACTATCAGTAGCTTGCTTAAGGTTTGCAGCAAACCTGTTCAACCTATCCTGCAAATTCTTTGTTAGGGTACTTGATTGTGGTCTTGTCCACCTTGTCCCAAACTGGGTCCTAAATTGAGCATCCTCACTCGCTTCCTTCTGCAACTGTTCTTCTGTCTGGATCAAAAGTTCTTGATTCACCCTCCTCAAATCTCGCAGCTGCTGCAATTCAATCTCTAAACCAGAAGGGCCACCACTAATCTGTACGGCCTCAACGTCTTCCTTAAGATCCATTGGCAAGCTGAAACTACCTTCTAGGGCAAGGATAGAATCGGGAAGGTCCATCTCCTTCAGTCTAACCCTTGTGATCTCACTACCCTGCTGCAATTTCTCAGCTTGGGTCCGGATGATGTCATCAACCATCTCCGTGTACCTAGAGAGAGCTTTTGCACTAGTGTCTGGTACCATATCAGAGAAAAGCCTCTCCTTGCTAGCATCTAAAATTTCAGCCATTGAAACTGGCTTCACAAGAGAAGCTGCAGGTAGAGCTGACAAAGAACTGGCATCTGGTACTCTCATTAGATAAACCCGGTCGTTCTCCTTGACAGCTCTCTCCAAGTTACGGTTAAGATTACCCTCTAGCTTGGATACAGCGTCGAGTAGAGCAGCAGCTACTCCCTTGGCAGACTTCTTTGCATCAGATAGGGCACTTAACCCAATCTTTAGCCTTGCTATTTCTTCAGCAATCTCCTCTTTGTTGTGAAGTTCTAGGGCATACCTATAGCAAGCCTCAGCATAAAACTGAGCTGCTTTCAACTGCACATGGGAGATCCATGAGCGGTCAAAGTGTTGACTAAGAGGAGGAGATTTCAGGGCTGCATAAGCTTCTTCATAATAGAGACCAACCTGCAACATACATGAATTTGATCCAGTTTTTTCAAATAATACTCTTAACAACATAAAGAATTGTATAGGCGAAGCGAGAATTCTGAATTATGCATTCTTCAAAAAATCACAAACAACTCGCCAATGAAACAACAATACATAAAATGAAACCTAGCTAATTATCTCACCTCCAAAGTTGAATAGCCTAAAGTAAGATAACAGGAAACATGTGGAGGTATCTAACTTACCTCTGGTTAGCCTACTCTTGATCAGCTTGGAGTGGAATTCTAATTATCTCACCCCCAAAGTTGAGATACTCTTATGTATCTAAACCCCACTTTCTCTCTCATTACCTTAAAAATGTTTCCAACACATGTGCAAAAAAGATAACATTAGTTAAACTTTGAGACCCTCTTTGGAAATGAAGTCAAGCTACGCTAACTATACTTATATATGAAGTCATCTTACATAACTCTATATCATAACTGAACCATTTGACACTCTTTTCAGATTTGAGATAACTCCAATCATCTAATCTCACAAGATAAGATGGATAACTGGAGTTACCTCAACTACTTGAATCCAACTCAATTTATCTCCTACACTGACACTCCCCCTCCCTCCTCTCTTTTTCCTAAACACTCTTTAAGTAGACATACAAGTATGCTAACAACCTTTATTCCCAAACAATGACCTCCACCTCCATTAAAGCCTTCTTTGGATACAGAGATTAGGTAAGGTAAGTACACATCAGTGGAGGTGACTTAAGATTCCTGCAGCAATGCAGCTGCAGGAATCTAAACTTTGATATGTTTAAATCATATTTAAGAGTTAAGTTACTTCCAACCATCTCACCTCAAAATTAACAAAACTCTTTGTATATAAAACTCCAATCCCAGCAATTCTGTATTCTCGAAGCCAAAAATAGAGGTACACATATGTAACCTACATATTGCAATCCTATATAGCTCCACTTAAAAAATAAAAAAAATATCAGCCATAGGTATCCCTATCCTACCTTTTGTACCCAAACACAGCCTAACTCCCTTCACTCCAAAATCAATCAAATGGAAACAATTAGCTACAAAAAGTGTATCTCACAAACAATGATAAATCAAGAAAAGCCCTCACCTGCCTCGCAACCTTGGAGCACAAACCTGGCGGCTTCCCATCCCCAATAACCTTCTCGAAAAAGCACTCCTGCGCCTGCGCCAGCATCAACCTCTCCAACATCCCTCCACACTCCGGCGTCACATCCACCGTAGCCCCCCGCACTCCTTCCTTCTCCTTCAACATCCCAAACAACCCCGCCGCCGCCTGAAACGCGTTGCAAGCTACCTTAATCCCCTCCCCCTTCCCCACCCCCCTCTCCGCCCCGATCCCAATCTGACTGTACACCGCCCCCAAATTGAACAAGATAGATGCCCTCTCAAACTGGAGGGAGTTGAGGGTGTGCTTCTTGTTGGACTTGAAGGCGTCGAACCAGGTGAAGGAGAGGGAGTCGGAGATGGAGGGGAAGCGGGGGTCGATAAGGGAGAGGGCTTTGAAGTAGGAGATGAGGAGGTCGCGGCGGTGGTCGAGGAGAGGGGGGGAGAGGGAGGGGGACGTGAGGGGGGATTCGAGGGACGTGCGGAGGGACTGGACGTGGTCGAGGTCGTCGGAGGCGGAGGAGGCGTGGCGCTCCGAGTAGTGGACCGAGATGTAGTGCCGTAAGGGGCGCTGCAGGTCGGTCGGGGTCGGTTTCTTCTCGTGGACGGCGAGCATCACGTTCGGGGACGACATCGCCGACGGTTGGGATTTATCGGGATTTTTTTTTCCCCTTTTCTTTTTTTAGATTGGATTTGATCACAGCTGTAAAATGTTACGTTAGTTTTGTGTTGTGATCTGTGAGACTTCGAGGTGAAGGAAGAATGGACTTCGGACTGAAGGGAACAAAACGAGTCGGGTTGGGATCCGGATTTTAAGAGGGGGTAACTATGATTTATGAGTGGGACAAAAGAACGTGGTTTGCAAAGAATTGCGGGTTCCGGATATCCAAACTGAGTGCTTCTCGTAGAAATTTCAACGATTGGTACACCAGGTGAAAATTTTGTAGATGGAAAAAATATTGCGGAGTGATTAGAAGGGGCAATACAAATATATTTTTTTTATTAATGAACTCCGTGCACGATAATATTCATCGGATTTAATTGTGCTATACACATAATGATGAAAAGTATGTAAAATCCGCATGTATGAATGTCAATAGAGTAATGCTACATCCACTACCAATTTCACTACATTTCACTTCACTACCTTAGGTAGCACATTCCAATAAGTAGAGAAAGATAGAGTAGGTGGGGGAACTCTCCAATAGGAGTATGCCACCTAAGATAGTGAAGAAAATGGTAGTAAAATTGATAGTGGCTAAAGCATTACTCATGTCAATAAGACCACAACACCAGCTACTTGTTAAAGTAAGGATTTATGCGGCGATCAAATCATGAGAAATAGTAGGACTACTTATATAATATAATAGCAAGGCTATATGCCACAATCAAATTGGGGCACACTTTATGATGTGTGCTATCCACCAAATGATCTCTATTCTTAGCTAGTACGTTGTGTCCCTAGGACACACACACATCTCTAGTATTATAATGGAAGAAGGTCTTAGTGTCATTTGTTATTTTGTCATTCTACCAACATGTGCAGCGCACGTACATAACTATTATAAAGGAGGTTTCCGGTTCAAATCCTCCCTATGTCAGAGTTTTTGTTTTTATTTTTTGAAATTATTAAAACGTGCATCGCACGTATAAATTACTAGTATATATATAGGGAAAGCTTCGGTTGTGCACTCCTCTAGTGCACACAGCCGTGTGCACTCCTCCGTAGCCATCCGATCTGAGAGCTTGATCAAGAACGTCATCGAATGGTTGGATTCGGCTCCCGCTCATCTGACTTATGGGGGGGCGGGGTAAATGCGTCATTTCACACCTCCTTTCCTTTCCTTACGCTCTGAGTCCCCCACGCTCTCATTCTTCCCCAAATCTCCTTTCCTCTTCTCAAAACCCTAGCTCCCAAAAATCCCCAACCAAAGCTCATCCCCAATTCTCCTTGCGCTCTCATCCTTCTGACGCTCTCATCATCCTCATGCTATCACCTTCGTCCATCTCCTAGTCGCCTTCTCAAAACCCTAGCTCCAATAAATCCCCAAATTGAAACTGCCCACCCCGAATTCTCCTCTCCCTCTCTAATCTCCCGACTAATCACCTCTCAAAATCCACCAAACCCTTGCTCTGAATCCATTGTGAGATCTCTCTCTTGGTCGACGAAGCTGTCCCATTCTCGATCGACGCTGTCATCTCAAAAATCGAAACCCCAAGGTATAAAATTTTTCCTTCAATTGAGTTATTTCGAAACCCTAGTTTCTTATTGGATTAATCTTGTTAAAAAAATTTATGGTAAGTTGCAGAGCTTCATGAAATTAGGTAGATTGGGGGATAGATTGTGGATAGATTTGGGATAGTAATTTGTAGACTTTTTTAGTTTATGGTAAAAAAATATTCTTAAGTTAATCTGAAAAATCGAAACGCCAAGGTATAATATTAGGTAGATTTTAAACACTTTAGTCATTCAGGTTTTTTATAGCTATTGAAGAGCTTCATGAAATTGAATTATCGGATCTCATGTTAGTATCTTAAATATTTCAAGTAATAATTTTTCAGGAATCCCAAAATTTGGAATAGTAAGTTGCAGACTTTTAATCGGAAAGCATTGTTCATTGGGGGATAGATTAGGGATAGTAATTTGTAGAATTTTTATCGCAAATCATTGGTCATTAAGGGAAAGATGAGGGATAGTTAGTTGCAAAATTAGAGATTTATTATCGTAAATCCCTTATCATTTACAAAATTGCTAAATTGGATTGGTATTTTTATCACAAATCATTGAGCATGAACTTAATTTTAGATTTTTGAAAATCTAAATTTTAGCAAAAAATTGCTTAATTGGACTGGTATTTCTTAGAATAAGAATTGTTTATAATATCAAGTGACGTCATGTATATTTTGCAATAAGTTAATAGAATGTGTTTAGTGGCTTAAACCTGACAGAATCTTGTAGGATGGCATCGAACTACTCTTCCAACCAAATCCACAATTACTATGGTGGTAGCTCCGGGTGTTCCAGAGCCAGTTCAGGACAGAGAATTAGAACTCTCAAATGTTTTTGTCGAATGCAGACAATGGTCAAATATTATACTTCGGGGAAGAACTCAGGTAAAGCCTACTACAACTATCCTAATTTTCCTAGTGGATGTGAATTTTTTTGTTGGGTAGAGAATTATGGGGAAGAAGAGAATAAAGATGGGACAATTAGAGAATTGTATGATGAGCTTGTGATTCAGTCGTTGCTGAGGTCAGAAGATTGTGCCGGTGCGAGGAAGAATGGTTACTGGGTGGGTGCAAAGTATTATTCAGTGGTTGGATTTCTCTGAGGGATATTGGTGTCCATCTTATTATTTCTTGCGTTCTTGAAGTAGTGGTGCGGTGGTGGTGGTGGTGTCCCTTGAAGTATAAAGTTTATATTTAGTATTTTATAGTGGTGGTGTATTTTGGGTGGATGTTTATATTTTGGTAGGTGTATCTATCTTCTATGTTGTATTTTGGCGGTGGTGGTATATTTTGGATGTATTTTGGAGGATGTATCTATTTTCTATGTTATATTTTGGTATGTTGTATGGTCTATTATGTAATATTCAATTATTAGTGAATTTGTGAAGGGTACAAGAAGGTTATGCATGGATTTTGTAATCCCATCTCGCTAAGTATGAATTTGATGGTTAATATATTATTTTTTTTGTTAAGTAATCCCATCTTGCTAAGTATGTAATATATTTTTTTGTTAATTTGACTGACAACTAAGAGTAGTTATCTTAAATAAAACAGCTGAATTACTATGCAATTTATTGCTAAATTAAAGTTGAGAATGTTATTATCTGTTTGCTTGCTTGGTGTTGGTGGTGTCTCTGATCTATGATTTGTAAAGCCAGCTCTACTAAGGTCAGTAGCAACACACTTGGATAAACTATAGAAAAGCTAAAACTTGAACTTCATACCATAAAACGTGAATGCAAACATGTTTTGTTCATTCAGTGAAGTTACAAAAAGATTTTTTTTTTTATTGAACAGTTATGACTGCTCAATGCGCAAGACAAATTCTACTTTGAGAGTATTTCATGCTCTTCGCGTTTTATGAGATTCTGAACATAATGAACGGTATTGATCATGCATTTAGAAGGAAAGATGGATTTTTTTAAGTGGGTATAGGAGCAGTATATGCCACATTTCTTCCCATTTTCTTCGTTGATGACACATTCAACTTCAAGAAGGTAAATTGTATCAACCGTTTCAATCCCACCAATCTCGTTGTCTCATCTAAACTAACAATAGAACTGCCATAGTTTTTTTGTGTTTCTTGGTAAGGTCTTATAGGGGTTTGAATAGGGAAATACCCTAATCACTAGAAGTGAAGGGGAGTAAGAATAATCACTCTATATCCTTGGAAAAACACCACCCCTTAAGGAGCATATTGAACTCAAAAAAAAAAAGAAAAAAAAAAGAGAAAAAAAAAAAACAGCTGCTGCAAACACAGACGTTACTTATTTCAACAACTATCCGATGAGAAACACATTCCGAAAATCTTCTTGCAGTATTGTAAGAACATTTTAATGGCACAATCTAGTTCTCATAGGTACGCTAACTGAGGCGCAGATTTTTCAAGGCAGTCTAGTTCGAGCAATCAATAAATAAAAGCTTTCTTTTCAATTAGATGGGCTCTAATGCAAATATTTACTCTATTTCCAGAAAAGGTTGTAGCTCAGCTCCAGTTTGAACAAAATCCTAGGACTTCGCTCAACACAACCTCATCAGTGTGTACTTTCAAACCTTAATCAAGAACATGCATGCAGTTAGATACTTGGCTCAGACCTTCTAGTACAGTAAAGGCAAAACTAGCAAGTGCTATTAAATAGTACATAAACATAATCCAGGCTTTCATTAGAAATTAATACTACTTCATGGTTTGCAAAAGCAAATATTATTTCAAGGTTGAGCACAACACCTCCAAGAGAAAAGCATACAAGGAAGAAAACAAAAGATAGATTAAATTTAAATCCAACACATAAATTTGAAGGATTTACCCAATTGAACAAACTCAAGTTCTTCACATATCAATGCTATTACATAAAAATTTTGCTTCTACAAAAAAATTGTTCCTTCGGCTCAGACAAACCGCTGCTGCTACTCTTTTAAATATAAATGTTGCTACTGTCATTCTAACAAACTACTACTGCTGTAGTTCTTCACATGAGTTTCAACGTATCTTCCACTAGAAAAAATACATAAAGTTAGATGAATTTACCTCCGATTTATTAGATATCATGAAAAATATTAACAGAGAGGATGATTGTGTTCATAACATGAACTTAATTAGGCTCAGAAATCACATTAATTCACAACACAAGGTTCTCAATTGATCACAACATCTTCACTGGGGAAGCATAAGTGTATCAAGCATAAGTGTTTGGGTTTAGCACTATGGTTGCAGTAGATTGCCATGCCCAAATAGCTGCAACCTTCACAAACCCCCACCTCTTCCAAAATCAAATTTATGCCTTCTCTCAAAAATCAACACAGTATAATTGTAGCTCACATATTTTTTTCCAATGCTCACATTTTAACAAAGCTCAGAAATAATAACACAGCTCAATTGTAAACACATCCCGGCTGTAAACTGAAAAAACCAACAAAGCTCACTGTGAAACAGAGGTCAAATTGAGTTCCTTTGCTACTGCTAATATCAAGGGGGATCAATAACCAATTTTTAATAGAGCTCAATTTTTAACAGAGATCAACAACTAATTAATATCAAGGGAGGTCAAACAGAGCTTAATTTTTAACCAATCAAAAAACTTAAACTATCAGAGCTTAATTTCAAATAGAGCTCAAGTTTTGAATCAGAGCTCAAAGAAGGGTAAATTACAAACTACCCCTCTTTAAGTGTGAGATGAGCGGGAGTGTTGCCCAGCCACTAGATATGGATCATGATCAAGTGTAAGATCAGACGGATGAGGAAGAGTGCACACAGCTGTGTGCATCAGTCCAGTAAGTATATAAAAACAGAGAAGCACAGAAATATATTTGACTTGGTAGGTGGGGAAAACAAAAAAAATTCAACCTGATGTTCCATGCATTCATCACTACCTACCAATTCATCCCCAAAATAAAATACAGTAAGGCATCAGATTTACAAAATTATTTGCGAGTCAAATACTTCCCTCAGTTCATATAATCATTACCATACTCGGAACTATCTTCAGTAGAGGAATTCACCTCTTCTTTATTGAATGCACTGCTGACATTGAAAAGATGAAGCAAAAGTAAGTCATTATGCTGATTTTAAACAAATAATAAGAAAGTTTATGTTTAATTAAAACAAATCAAATGTAGACAAATTCATGATATACCTATCAAGCCTCTTTGGGCAAGTTCTCGCATCATGGCCTTGCCCGTGCAATCCGCAACAATTGCACTTCCTTAGTTTTCCTCTTAATTTCTCGTGCATTGGTTTCAACCTCTTCCCACTTGGTCTTCCCTTGTTATTACATTGATGAGGTTCTTCCACCGAGACTTGAGACAATACCAAGTCCTTCCCATGTAATCTTGTTCCATTACCTTTAGCCCCACCACTACAACCTTCGGGTGCTATTATATTAAAGCCTTCAATAGACTTGATCATATTGTCACGCATGAACACATACCCTTCATCGGAAGATAGTCCAATCTCAACTTGTTTTTTGGATAAGTTATTTAACTCACAATAGCGGAAAGCAAAATTCTCGCTATTATTGCCTTCATATGTACCAAAATTTGTGAATGTGTAGTTTCTTCTAATTACTTCTTGGCTCCATCTTCTTAAAATATATTGCTTCGGAAGTTCATTACAATTAG
>JACEHZ010000425.1:52500-250000 GCA_017893485.1 Hemerocallis citrina
AGGTAGGTGATCCTATGCTTTCTAATTGTAGGGATTGCATGCTTTATAAGTAGTATAAATTTGATGTGATAAATAGAAGATAAATTCATGCTTTTGTGTATGCCAGATTGTAGAAATGTTACTATTGATTAAGAAACAAAGTATTGTCATGTTGCTTAGAAATGAGAACAAAAAGTAAGGAGAAATTTTCAATTGTATGTTAATTTACAAATATAGAAACTAGTAATTGTGAAAATATTTGAAGAGATTTCATTATGGTTAAAAAGGAGCATTTGTAAAGAAAAGTGGGTATACTTAGTTTATTTAAATTGCTGTAAGAGAATACAAATTTTGCTAGTTCGATTAAAATGAAAAGCTACAATTCATGTGAATAGAGAGAAGAAATAGATTGAAATTTAGATAGATTATCAAATATGAATTTCTTTTAAAGTCATGAGTTCTTACTAGTAAGAAAATCTCAGTCTACATAAACAATTAGTAAACTAATGAAAAAATTTGATTAAATGAAGAATCAAGAAAACAATAAAATAACAGAAAGTTGGGACAAAAGCTACCCAAGTGACTTACTGTCGTTGGGCGCAAATGGCCCAGTGGTCTGGTGTGAGATGTCTTTTTGTTTCGGTCTGGGTTCGAATCTTATTTAGCCCCAAACATTTTTTTTATTTTATTTTAAATATACACGAATTTCGAGAGTTAGTATAAGGGGTTTTGGTGTGAAAATGAGACACTAAGTCCGCTTGGACTTCTTGGCACTCGGTGTGAGCATGGGTGCTGTTTGATCAGTCACTGGTTCGAAACCTTGTGCTGACTTTTAATTTTTTTGGGGTTTTAAGTTGAATTTTTAATAAGCTTTAATGCAAACAAAAAATTTGGGAAAAATCCTATTATTCCTATAAAATGATTAAGAACTTACCTAAAATTAGTTTCAGAATTTTTCATGTATAATTGAGACCTTAAAAAGGAAAAATTGAGTTAGAAAGTAAGTTTTGATTGGAGATTTATTATTAAAGGGGATAACACTATTTTAGAAGAGTAAAAGAAATTTGTATGTGAATCAATTTCTCTTGAAGAAATTGTACTTGATTATTTGAAGTTTATTTCATGAGTTTAATTTATGAGAGTGCAAGTGATGAGTTCATGTTTGTGAAAAGGATTATTGTTATTAATTTAAAGATGAATTATGAATGAATAAGAGAAACATGAATGATGGTAAATGAGACAGAGAATCAAAGTTAGAGATTTGAATATAATGAGTTTAAGACATGATTTGATGAAGGGTATGTATGCTCATAAATTCTTGTACATGAGAAAAAATATGATTTAGAGTTAGTGAGACCTCTAGTACCGGCATTATTGAATTGAAAAGAGTTGAGATATATCTTGAGATATGGCTATGGAGCTGTCTCGTATTTTGTTGATTAAGTTCGGTAGGAGGTAAAACTAATTCTAGGTTTGAAAATTTATTCATGTCTTGAACTTAATATTTAGGCACATAATTGAAGATGTAGTAAACCTAGGGCAAACGTAAGTGGGTTGCCTCTATATAGTCGGCAGTGGACTCCGTGACTATAGACCCAGTTGGCGGACTGTGGTTGCTCTGTGGAAGACAGACTTTTATTTTTAAATCCGAGACTTTGCGTAGTCAGACGGATAGTTGCCATACTCCAATATATATACGTATACCGGAACTAGATGGGCACTTGCGGGATGATTCACACGATGAGAGATCTGTTATAATAGCCGGCGGGCTGGGATCCATATTCGTGGAATGATCTAAATCTTGCTTTATTACTGGGTAGTTTCATGGCGAGCGTTCGAACCCTTAAATGTAGAGTACGTAGGCGCTTGCCCCCGGACCTATGTAGTATGGAATGCATAGAATCCGAACAAGTGTGCAGTAGTGTCATCGTAGTATAAAATGTGTGCAATAGGCATTAGGGCATGGCATACACATACATATTTAACGTAGTCACAATTTAACACTTTATTGTTCATTCAATTTTTTTTTGTGAATTGTTAAAGTAATGAGATTGTTATATGTACGGCATAGAGAGAATGGCTGAGTATAACGTTTTCGTCAGTTGTAAGTGACTGACGTGCCCACAGCTTAAAATGCAGGTAATAGACTTTTATGAAGAAGTAAAGATGTTATGATGCAGCTGATGATTTACATTGTTATAGTTGTAATAAGTTATATTTTATTTCATTGTTGTATTCTTCCGCTGTGTAAACAAAAATGTAATGAACTCTGATGTATTATTGAAAAGTTTTAATTTTCTTGTAAAATTGTACGAAGTGAAGTAAAGATCCTGTGAAATCTCGAATTCGGTCTTATTTGGAATTCGGGGCGTTACAGAAAATATGTTTTGTGAGGTTAGATTTGGGCCTTTGATTTTGGGGGGATTGAAGGAGAGCCACTTGTTAGCTTTCTTTGTGTTTTATTATATACTAGATTTGCCCGTGACCACGTGCCTACGGCACGTCTTCAAAATGATACAACATATGAAAAGTCTTGTAAACAGTATATCAACAATTATGTAGCTGAAGTTTGAATAGTGTGACAATAATTAGTTGTAAATAAAAGTCCATATTTCCATTAGTATATGGTAAAAAAAATTATAAATTGGGGTATAAAAGTCCGTATTTCCATATATATATATATATATATATATATATATATATATATAGAGAGAGAGAGAGAGAGAGAGAGAGAGAGAGAGAGAGAGAGATTTTATTTTACATATTTAGACTAATTTATATGTGTAGATCAATGTGAACGGTTCGGATCGTCAATACGAAGGCGGAAAGGCCGAGTGCATATGAGTGCACACGGAGGCCTCATGCACAATAGAACATTTATATATATATATATATATATATATATATATATATATATATATATATATATAATGAAACACAAAGAAAGCTATCAAGTGGCTGTCCTTCAATTCCCCCAAAATTAAAAGGCCCAGATCTAACCTCACAAAACACATTTTCCTCCCAAAAACTCAAATTCAAATTTATCCCCAAAACAAGTCATTTATTTATTTAATTATTTCTCATTTGAAATTCATTTGCTTTTATAGTCACATGATGGCTGAAAATCGTTGTTTTTTATAATCACATGATGGATGGCCAAATGAATTTCAAATGATTTGATTTTACTTCTTTAAACTAATTTATATGTATAATCAATGTGAACAGTTCGGATCGTCGATACCAAGGCGGGAAGGCCGAGTGCACACGAATGCACACGGAGGCATAGTGCACTACGGAACATTACTATATATATATATATATATATATATATATATATATATATATATAAAACACAAAGAAAGCTATCAAGTGGCTCCATTCAATAGGGTTGAAATCAAATGTCCAAATATATATATATCTTAAGCTAACAGGACTACTCCATCTCCCTTTTCTCTATTTTGAAATAGAGGAAGGAGAGCAAAAGTAGGAATTAATACGTGCATCTCACATCAATTGCAAAATTAAAAAAACATAAATGAACTGAGATTAAGGTATTGATCAAGTTGTAACATCCTCTCTTATTTTGGATTGTATATATAGTATAATTATTTACTAAAGAAATGAAAATATTTGATGAATCTAAGAGTAATTTCTAAAGATCCTTTCGTTTATTATGTGCGGTTTCGTCTTCCCATGTTAAATTCTTCAATCTTATCTCTATTTACTATATGCGCTTATCATGTTTGATAAAATGCATGAATGAAGTGAAATATGTTAGTTGTAGGAGCCTGTTGTGTGGTGGGGGCATATGGAACTCAAGTGGATGAATTTCAATTTTGAATTTGATTAGGGATTTACACACCAATCTTCTAAATATAGGGTTCAGTAAGATGCTTATAAATGTGGGAATGGTTCAAATTTGGGTTCGAGATTATCTTGATTATAATTATTTTCTCATTTGTGGTGCACACAAGGTGTTTGTGAAAATGCTCAAAAGACCTTTATAATTATTTGGCATTATTTTGATTCAATTTAGTCAATCAAATTACCTTCTTTCAGGTGTTGTCTTGCCGACGGATTTTGGATGGCTAACGAATGTGGATATAGAAGGTAAAAGTCTGCTACTTAGCAATTACATCGTGTTCAATGGTTTCCTCTATAGTGGTTTCTCAATGATGATGAACTTTGTCCTAAACTATATCTTTTGATCCATACTCCAGTTCTATGGCGAGCATCTATTGCCATTATGTAGGCGTGCAGAAAGGGGCTGCTTCATCATGCGCATTGTATTAAAAGGATTGATGTAAGCCTCTTAAGCTCAAAACAATACATATGTTTATACTTTTTCTGACTAGCATTAGCATCATACCAAAGTTTATTGAGGGTGTTTCCGAAAATGAAATATATATCTGATTAAAGTTGTTTTATTGTTTTACTTCAATTTTGATTAAAGTTGTTTTCTTTTATTGTAATCTCAGTAATTTTTCTACTAAACATTGACCTATGGTATAATTACTATATTGGATTCTTACTTCATAAACTATGAAGATATATATAATCGTTTGATCAAATATTGTTAAAATTAATTATTTTTCCAAAACGAGGAGTTCAAGAAGAGCCACATCCCCACCTATTACTTCATTGTAAACTTAACTTCGGTAATTATTTGACTTTTTTTTCTTTGCTTTAGAAATATAGAATGATGTTGGTTGATTTGAAAATGTGAATTTGTTAATTTGATTTGTCATCTTTTAATTATATTGTGATCGAAATAGTTAAGGAATATCTCTAAATTTAGGGATTTAGTGTTTAACTATGTCTTAGTATTGTGTCGGTGTTGAATAGACTCACCTCCGTTCTTTAATGACTTTTATGTTTTTATTTAATTAAGAACTAAAGTTATTGTGCATGTACATGATAATAAAAGTATATGAATTAATGAAATCTCCCTTAGTGGTTTCAAAGAATATGACCGAAATAGATAAAAATATCATTATTTAGGTTTTCCAGACAAGAGTAGTACATGTTATTAAATAAGATAAACTGAAGGAAAAAAAAGACACAGGGCATATCATCATTGTATTGTTTAAGTTTCATATAATTTTATGAGTCTGTTAAAAGCATTTTAGTCTGTGCAATTTGCACAGGGTAACACTAGTATAACTTCACAAAATATATTTTCCCACCCAAAAGTCCCCCCCCCCCCCCCCCCCCAACTCAAATTCAAATCCCCAAAACAACTCTTTTATTTATTTATTTTTCTCTCTCTCTCTCTCTCTCTCTCTCACTCTTTCTCTCTCTCTTTACTCATAAATTTATATTTTCAGATTTCAGGTTTTTAAATTTTCAGATTTTTTATGCATTTTTTTATTGCTCGTGTTACATTGAAAATAGCAAATATTTTATCAACAGTTTATACTTTTTAGAAAATATATTGATAATAGCAAATATTGCTCATGCCTACGCTGAAGTTTTTACTTTTAAAAATATATATTTAGTAAGACGTGCATCGCATGTGAAAATTACTAGTTTCATATAAAGAAATAATGAAAGAGAGTTCAGAAATATTATTAATAGTTATATTGTACCCCAAAGTATAGTAAAAGGAATGCAGGAAAAAAATTATGTTCAGAAATACAACAAAAGCAAAACGAATAAATGAAATTCAAAAATTTTGGTTGAAGCTATTGCATGCTATTGCTATTACCACTGTCTATGATTAGTTTCTTCTACATCAGCCAAACTCTTCTTTCACATAAATGAATGTTAAATTTTGCATTTATAAACCCTTAATGTTTGATTATCAATTTGAAGTAATTTCAGATTTAAAAAATGTGTTTCATAGTAACCCATATGGAAAAAACCCTTCAGATCAATATAAAGGAGTCATATGTGTATATATGCTTCAAATACCTTTCTATTTTAACTTTGATGGCATCAAACTACAACTTCAGAAGTATTAAAAGAGGAGTAAGCAAACATAGAGCGTATTCCTCACTAGTATTGGTATAAATACCCGATACCCAGACCCTAGCATTGGACCGGCACGGACCCGATCTATACGGGTCCGAGTTCAGGTTCGGGTCGGGGTCCTAAAATAGATCTGATGCACTTTCGAGTCTGGATCCGGGTTCGCTCAAAATATGGAATTTGAATAATAGGGTTATAGGGATATACATGTAATGCCCCGGATCCCCGTTACAGGACATCCGTGACATCACCAGAATCTTTTTCTTCAAATATATCTCAACACAGTAAAATAACACGGAAGTTTAAAAACTTTTATTGCCCAACAGAATCATCACATTAATAATTACAACCCTTATCTTGTTCTGAACAAGGAATACAAATTACATAAACTCATTACAACTGATTACAAATATCCAGATTCCACTTGCGAGGCTATCGGCTGTCTTCCGGATCGGGAATCAATTGGTCACTGCCGAAATTCAGCTGAGTGGTCGCTCTGCCTCCATGGGACTTGCCCCTCGGCTTGAGCCTTCTGCGGTGTGACTCTGATGTTTCTGCACCCGCTCGAATGGTAGGTATGTACACTGCCGCCCCACTTGGATGCCCTGCTGGGTTGGCTCACCTGCCCTCTCGACTCGGTATCAAGTACCTAATTAAGTGGGCACGTCAGTAATTCTACTGACGCAAAGCTGATAAGAAAACAGCGATCTCCAACTATCACACCCACAATTCAACTTGAATGGAAAAGATACGTGTATCCTGATTTCCTAGTGTTCGTGTATGCCATGACTTGAAGTCTAATACAAAACACAGAGTACAGAACAGATGCACTTAATCTAATGTTAGCAAGACTCTGGACACACATGCATCCCATACTACATGTGCCCCAGATTAAGCCGTTTCTCCAGTTCAGGGATTTGAACCCTCGCTATGCAATGCATTCTATTTCAGTCCACTTCATGTTCCTGATAGTATGACATGGTTGAAGAGGTATGAATAAAAAGAAATAATTCGGGACGCTATCCCGTTGCCATCAACCATTGCTGCATCGAACCACCCTCAAAAGCTGTGACGAACTTACACATATATAGCAGCATATCCATTGCGCAGAAGATCCACTATGATCCGTTAGTGTCCACAACATAGAACATGACGGTCTCGAATGTCTAAAACCTTCTATCCGCCAGGAAATCAACATCCCGTTCTTACCATGGTACTTCAGGAATCAACAGTGCAAGATTCGCACAGCAATACGTATCTCTAATGACAGGAAGAGACACCCCATATTTATCACCACCTAGTGCCTACTCTCAGAACGAGTCGGATTATAGGGAATCACCCTTAACACCGATTCGGTCTTCAAGCGAAATAATAAAGGAAACCTAATTGTTGTGCAATCCAGCTATCTAAATAAATAGATAAACTAGACACAAATTAAAACCTCGCAAGTGTATGGATCGTTTATAGAAGCGTAGTGAAAAGCAAGGATCGATCCCACAGAGATTGTAGAAATTAACTTACTAATCAATAAAACAAAAGAATCTTAAAGTGTTGTTCTAAAAGAAATGACAAGATTAAAACTAGATCAAGTAGTTCTGAATCACAAATATCTATTAAGTAGTTGGGCTTTGATTTCCACCTATAGTCAATAATGCTAAGTCACCTTCTATACGACTTTAATTACTCATGTTTGTTCCTTTAAGGGCATGGTATCTACTCCTTAAAGTTCATGTTTTCCTAGGCCAAGAATTAGGCATGGTATCTACTCTAATTCGTTTCTCTCCTTAAGTATTTAGCATGATATCTACTAAGTTGTACTTAAAGAAAACATAGGAACAATGGAAACGAACAAACACTTGAAGTTCTAGAAATTGGTATCAGATCTAGATCCTTCAAGTTGATTAAACCAAGAACCCCTAAAGATTCCTGTGTTACAAGCTATGAGTACGAGATACGGGTCGTCTCTATGCTCATATAACAGATTCGGATTTATCATACGCAAAATTGATAATCCCAGGTTCTGCATGGCAGTCGACTTGCTGTCACTCTCAGTCGACTGCTCTTAGAACTTCTGAACAAGTTTGATTCATATTATAATTCTATACCAATACAATCAGGTTTAATCAATAAGTAATAGAGTAGCATTGAGAAGAATATAAGCATTACATGACTACGGTTTCAATCTACCCAACTATGAAATTAGTTCCACATAATAAGACTTTTATTGACTAACAGTGTCGAATACGTGATTAAAATAAAAACTAGAAAGAGAAGAAATAAACTGATGATGTTCGGCCCGAGAAGTCGACTTGCTGTCACTCAGTCGACTGTATCGTTCCTTTCAGTGTACTTGATCTCATTCTTTCTTCGATGCTGATAGAATAATGCCTATTGGTTGACGATTGATGATTCAGAGATTAAGTGATACTCTCAACTCCTTATTCCAGCCTTTTATAATTTCTTTTGCCCACATCTGCAGATTTCAATTCTATCTCTTTACACATCGAATATAGATCTGAGTCAATCTTCTCACTTGCCAATCTTGGTTCCCTAACTTGATTAATGAAGAGTTGTTATTCGCAGACGACCTGGGTTTGGATAACTCAATCTTGCTTCGTATTTCGATGAGGATGAATCTTCACTGTTCTTATCTTCTAACTCTGCTGAATGCCAGTCGACTGGTTTTGTAATCAGTCGACTGTGCCGAGACATCTGTAGATTCGTAATTCATCAGTCAAGTCGACTGTCTTTGGAGTAATTCGACTGTACCGAGCAGCTTCAACCTCTCTGTCCAGTCGCCTGTTTAAATAACCAGTCGACTTATGCTCTGCAGTTTCTATGTATCATCCTCAAAATCCTGAATCTGCTTCGTTTTGCTGTTTTAGGCTGTTTCCTATGGAAAAGAGAAAATAAGAATAAAATACCACATATAGAGCATTTAAATGTCCAATTGCATTAAGATTATTGCTCCTAAATGTGAATATTATTGGGTTCATCAAATACCCCCAAACTAAGCTTTTGCTTGTCCTCAAGCAAAATTAAACTACAAGCATCTCTTGAACATTTTTACCCTTCCAACATTTACCTCAGAGAACTTGCTACTGTTAGTGTCAAGGTTAGAACAAGCATTAAGATAGGTCTAAAAAGTTGTAATTCAAATGTTAATCACTTATTCACACGAATACTCAACTTGAATATCAAATAGTAGTGTGGCCAGTGTCTAAGCAACATAATCATGATTAAGGTTAGCAAGCTCAACTATATTTCAACTCCAAAATCTCACCATGGCATACACTCTCAAAGAAATATAGCTCTCATTGACATGGGACATTCAAATTAGATCTCGTGACAATTTTCATTACTTGGATGAAACCATATGCTTGATCTTGCTACTACATCTTCACACCATTGATTTGCATGTTACTTGGATCAAAAGGTCTTTTATAGGTTGTAATGAGGCCATGGGTGAGGGTTTAAACAATTGAAGGGAAAAGGAATACAAAATTCTAAAGGATTTGTGGAGCAACTTGCATTGTTCTAAGAGAAATTTTTTTTTTATAGCATCCTCCAAATTTTTAAGGCCACATATAACAGCCCTATACTTTATTTCTACCAACACCTTTCCCCCATCCATAACTCAGCAATTTACAACTTTTTTTTTTCTTATGAAAAATCCTCCAACTTTATATTTTCATCCCCTTCATCTTGACATACCACATCTCTTTTTCAATTCTTGCTCTACTAACTCAATAGATATAGGTAAGGTAACCTATTCATCTAGGCTTGGTTAAGGATGATGTGTCTTACAAAAAGAAAGCTTTTATAGGCTTCAAAGGGGTAACTAGTGAATAATTGATGTTGGGTAGGCTATTTGTCTTTGGTGATAGAATCTTAGGTGCCTTAATTATTTTCAAGTTTTTATGCAAAAACCAAAAATAAGTTTCGAAAAGTAGCAAAAACAAGTTCTAGATCATCTCAAGAATGCAGTCAACTGAGATCTTCAATTGTATGACTCTCTCAAAAGAAATAAATAAGGCTCAAAAACTCACAATTTGTGTATTTAAGTTTACTCACAGTTGAACTTGCTATTCTCTTTCAGGATTCGTCGAATTGACATGACCATATGTATAAAAGTTTCAAGTATGATCCATATGAAAAGTTATTAACATTTTTAAGGAAAAAGACCACAATTAATATTTGTTCTCCACTCTCTACCTATAGTAACTGAGCTCAAATCATTCAATGTTGGAATGGTTAAAATCAAAAGACCCCAAATGTAAATAATTACCCCCAAACTTAGATGGAACATTGTCCTCAATGTTCGCACAAAACTTAAAATAAGCACGTGTTACCTCCCAGTTTGAAGGAAAGAAAATAAAGTAAAGAAATAAAGAAATGATTAAAGAAATAAATAAATAGAGAGTGTAAGTACTCCCCTGAAAAATTAGGTTGCCTCCCAATAAGCGCTGCGTTTCTTGTCTTCAGCTAGACTTGATGAGTTTATGCAATGTATTGAATGGCTCGCGGCTCAAAACTCATCTTACTATAAGGTTTCGCCCTATGCCCGTTCACCCTGAATGTTTGATTTTTCTCCAACATTCCATGTGGGGAAACCTTTGCAACAATGTTCGGACCGTACCATCTTGACATAAGCCTATCTGCAATGGTCCACCTTACTGCACCCTTGTGTTCTTGCAAGACTCCCTGCAGCTTCTCTTCTTTCTGCTTGCTTAATTTTTCAGCTACTATCACAGGTAACGTCTGGTATTCCCCCAAATACTCATACTTCAAGTGTTCATGTAGTGGCTTCAGCTCCACATCTGGTGTCCTGGTAAAAGAAGAAACAAAAGTATTATTAGACACAAGATTTTCAAACACATGTGCAAACTTACCTGCATATGATTTTTCATTTCCAAGGGTATGTATTGTCTCTGCAATCCTCCAATCATCATATTCCTGTTCAACTTGAGATAGTGATAGAGAGTGTGTAACTGTGGCTTGTAATGGATCGACACTATGTTCCTGAAATGTTTGGTCACAAATTTCCTAAACCACATCAACATTATAACATTCATGATCATCGTGTGGTAATTTTGGTACATCAAACATTTTAAACTCAATCTCGTCCTCTAGTGTTGTCACCGATTGGAGCTGTTCTTGTCCTCTAGGGTTTGGTATGGTTTGTGATGGGAGTTCTCCGACCTTTCTTTCACTTAACTCCTTAGCAATTTGACCAATTTGAGTCTCCAATTTCTGAATGGCCTCCCCTTGTTGGTTGCTTGTTTGCTGTTGTTGTTGGAGCAATTGAAGAACGGTGGATTCGAAATCCAACTTCTTCTGTTCTTGTACTGGCCGATCAAACCCATTCCCAATTTGGAATTGCTGCGTATGCCCTTGTGCGAATTGATTGCCTTGATGGTTTTGATTATTGCTCTATGAGAAATTTGGATGGTTTCGCCACCCTGGGTTATACATGTTTGAAAAAGTGTTGTTCTAGGGTGGGTACATTCCCTGTCCTACGTAGTTTGCGTGCTCCTGATCTGTGAAAGAAGACATGGGACATGTATTAATTGTATGATCAGAATGAGAACAAATTGCACAAATTTTTTTTGGTTGGTTTTTTATGCCACCCAACGTTGAAATCACATTAACAAGCATATCAATCTTTTTGTTCATGGTTTCCATTTCTAGTTGCATGTTATTATTATTAGAAATTTCGTAAACTCCCTGTTTTTCCAAAGGCCTCTTCCCCTTGTAGAGAATTGCTGTGAGTTCTCGCTGAGTTCTTCAAATAGTTCGATGGCCTCCTCACCACTTTTCCTCATCAAGATTCCGTTACAAGCTGAATCCACAATTGCTTTGTTAGTGTCATTTAAACCTTCATAAAATGCTTGTACCTGATCATCCTTAGGTATGTTGTGCGTAGGACACTTGAGAAGCTTGTTCTTGAAGTCCTTCCATGCCTCGAAGAATAAATCGCCATCTTTTTGTTGGAAGAGTAGAATTTTCCCTTTTTAGTTGTCTTGTTTTCTGAGCTGGAAAGAATTCCTTCAAGAACTTTGTTGCCAATTGCTCCCATGACTGAATTGATCCTGGTTCCAAAGAATTATACCACAATTTAGCATTAAGTTTTAATGAAAATGGAAACAAGATTAACCTGATTTGTTCAGGGGTGAGCCCTTGGACGCTTTGTGTTCTGCAAAGATCAAAGAAATCTTGCAGATGGAGGTGAGGCTCTTCGTCTAGTCTGCCACTGAAGTGGGGAACCATGCTGAGTAATTGAGGTGATAGGTGCATATTCCCTGTGATATTAGGTTGAAAAGCTATGCAAGAAGGTTGCTCAATATTCTTTGGAGTGAATTTGTCTTGCATTGGTACTCGATTTAATACTTTCTCACCCATTGTTGCTTTTTGAATACTTCGCTGTACAGTCGACTGATCCTTGGAGAAAGTCGACTGGTCTGAACCTGTCTGTGCAGAGAGTAAACTAAAAGAAAATATAAGAAAAGAAAAAAAAAGAAAAAGATTTTTACTGATTTGTAAGTTAAAATACTAAACAATCCCCGGCAGCGGCGCCAAAAACTTGTTGTGCAATCCAGCTATCTAAATAAATAGATAAACTAGACACAAATTAAAACCTCGCAAGTGTACGAATCGTTTATAGAAGCGTAGTGAAAAGCAAGGATCGATCTCACAGAGATTGTAGAAATTAACTTACTAATCAATAAAACAAAAGAATCTTAAAGTGTTGTTCTAAAAGAAATGACAAGATTAAAACTAGATCAAGTAGTTCTGAATCACAAATATCTATTAAGTAGTTGGGCTTTGATTTCCACCTATAGTCAATAATGCTAAGTCACCTTCTATACGACTCTAATTACTCATGTTTGTTCCTTTAAGGGCATGGTATCTACTCCTTAAAGTTCATGTTTTCCTAGGCCAAGAATTAGGCATGGTATCTACTCTAATTCGTTTCTCTCCTTAAGTATTTAGCATGGTATCTACTAAGTTGCACTTAAAGAAAACATAGGAACAATGAAAACGAACAAACACTTAAAGTTCTAGAAATTGGTATCAGATCTAGATCCTTCAAGTTGATTAAACCAAGAACCCCTAAAGATTCCTGTGTTACAAGCTATGAGCACGAGATACGAGTCGTCTCTATGCTCATATAACACATTCAGATTTATAATACGCAAACTTGATAATCTCAGGTTCTGCATGGCAGTCGACTTGCTGTCACTCTCAGTCGACTGCTCTTAGAACTTCTGAACAAGTTTGGTTCATATTATAATTCTATACCAATACAATCAGGTTTAATCAATAAGTAATAGAGTAGCATTGAGAAGAATATAAGCATTACATGACTACGGTTTCAATCTACCCAACTATGAAGTTAGTTCCACATAATAAAACTTTTATTGACTAACAGTGTCGAATACATGATTAAAATAAAAACTAGAAAGAGAAGAAATAAACTGATGATGTTCGGCCCGAGAAGTCGACTTGCTGTCACTCAGTCGACTGGATCGTTCCTTTCAGTGTACTTGATCTCCTTCTTACTTCGATGCTGATAGAATAATGCCTGTTGGTTGACGATTGATGATTCAGAGATTAAGTGATACTCTCAACTCCTTATTCCAGCCTTTTTATAATTTCTTTTGCCCACATCTGCAGATTTCAATTCTATCTCTTTACACATCGAATATAGATCTGAGTCAATCTTCTCACTTGCCAATCTTGGTTCCCTAACTTGATTAATGAAGAGTTGTTATTCGCAGACGACCTGGGTTTGGATAACTCAATCTTGCTTCGTATTTGGATGAGGATGAATCTTCACTGTTCTTATCTTCTAACTCTGCTGAATGCCAGTCGACTGGTTTTGTAATTAGTCGACTGTGCCGAGACATCTGTAGATTCGTAATTCATCAGTCAAGTCGACCGTCTTTGGAGTAAGTCGACTGTACCGAGCAGCTTCAACCTCTCTGTCCAGTCGCCAGTTTGAAGAACCAGTCGACTTATGCTCTGCAGTTTTTATGTATCATCCTCAAAATCCTGAATCTGCTTCGTTTTGCTGTTTTAGGCTGTTTCCTATAGAAAAGAGAAAATAAGAGTAAAATACCACATATAGAGCATTTAAATATCCAATTGCATTAAGATTATTGCTCCTAATTGTGAATATTATTGGGTTCATCACTAATCAATGCAATTTACTGAAAACAAGTTGTTACCCAAATCACACTCGGTGTTGATCAATAATGTCAAGCCTGTCTGGTCAGTCAAAATAACAATCATCACAGGAATCACATCCATTGATTCTAATACCTTCGCAGGTCATCGACCAAATAATCCCGACCTATGACCCTCAGCGAGTAGTCCAACGGCGTCCAAGGGATGCAACCTAATTGAATGAAGGTATGCACACACATAATCATCAATTCCTGACCATTGACAGACTCAGGCATCGAGATACCAAACACAAACCGACCAGAGCTATATCCCAACTCACTCATGTCCACCATGAGTACTAAGCACAGGAACTTGTCTAAGTTCAAAATGAAATGCTAAAACATATTTAAAAACACGATAGCTCATGATCACCATATTGCGGTATGCAGAAAGTTCCCCATCAATTATCCGATGAAAAAGTTCAAGTAATAGCAGTAGCTGTAACTCAAGCTATGCTCCTCAGAATCCAATACAATCAGAATTACTAGAAGGGTAGGGAGTCCCACTGAAATCCCATAGTGGACGATTCACTCAAATTCTTCAAGGAACTCAAGTCCCTAAGTTAACTTAAGCTTGAAGTCAATCTAAACAACAGATTGCTAAACTTGCAACAACCATAACTTCCAGCACACAATTCGGAATTGCTTGATACTATTCATTCTGGAAAGCTAAGACCATAGTCTACAGCTCTCTAGTTAATCATTTCCTCAAATTCAATCATCTGGACACTATATAAACCTCATATACTCTCAGCTGTATAGTTCTCAATGTATTTGCTGCACCTTCCTAACATCATAAAAATCTGCTCGCTCATTGGAATTACTCGATTCTGGTTTCTATGGAAAGGTGGGAGGGTCTACTACAACTTTTTGGTTGAATGCATCCTCACATTCCATCACTAAAGTCCTCAAAACCGCCAAATTCCATCAGGTGCGCAAAACAGGGGAAAAGTTGATTTTTTTCAATAAACAGGGCTTCGACTAGACTGGATCTGCCCTAGTCTTTGAAAAATCACAACTCTCAACCTACAAACTGGAATTACAAAATTCTAGTTGGGTTAGGAAGCTATGACTCCCTACTACAAATCTCTAGTTGGTCAATTTTCCAAATTCTTAACAAGTAATTCCAAAATTTTCCATCTTCGCAAACTAGTCGATTTGCACTAGGTTGAACCTAGTCCACTTTGAAATTCAATAATAAATCAACTTTAAGTCCAATTCTCATAAAATTTGAGATTCTTAATCCACACACATACTATTCCATTTTGTCCAAAATTCACATTCAGATTCATATAGCACAATGAGTTATGACTCCTCAAACAAAGCACAAAATTTCAACTGCTCTATCAGCAGGGTATTTACTACCCCTTACTAAATAATTTTGAAACCTCATCAAATGACCTCTAAAAGTTCTAAATTTTGAGAATCATCAACTAGACTTATACCATAAGATACTCCCAAAATTTCATAGCAATCTCATGTATACACAGGGAGTTGTGGTCATGTGAACTTCATTAAAAAAACAGTTAGCTCTGTTCTGTTAACCAGACCAGTCGCATTCTACAATTTCTTTGAGGTATCAAATGAACTCGAAAAATTATGAAATTTAAAACTATAGTTATAGAAACATACAAGAGTGTCCCCAAAAAATTTTAGCTTAAAATACTCAGTCTATCGTGAGTTACAAAATTGGAAAATACACAACAACAACTCTTTTGGCTGCTCTCGGTCCAAATTTGAACCCAATGTTTGGGATACTAAATTACTTCCAAATATTATGAATAAAATTCATGGATACTCTTCATACATAGGATAACAAACCCCCAAAATTTGAGCCCCAAATTCTGAACCGTTTGAGAGCAAGAAATTCTCAAACTACACTTCACAAGCATATTTCCTTAACAAAGACACATGAAATTAGTTGTTCTTACATACAACTATCTTTCTCTTAGCATACCACTATTATACAAGATAATTAAAATCCTCCAACTACTACCACATGCTAAAAATTCACATACTCACAAAAGACTAATTTTTTTGAGTTAAGAGAATCACCCACATCTTGATTTTGCAAGAGAATCTCTTTGTAGCTTGCTTGCTCCTTCCTCTTCAAGCATGTACCCTTGCTCACTTGATCTTGTAGTAACTTTGGCCAACACCTTCTCCTCTTCTACTACTCAAGATTCCACCCTTTTCTTCTCCTTCTCTTTCTCCTCTTTTTTTTGAAGAACAAATAAAACAAGAATACCAAGAGAATGAGAAGTGAAGGGAGTGGGGGCATTTATAGAATGGAGGCTAGGATTTTGGGGTGGGAAATGGGCCGACCATCATGATGGGGATGGAGGGTGGGGATGGGAGGAGCTAGGATTGAGGAGGGATGGATGGAAGATATGATGTCAACACAATTTTTCTAGAAGCTCTTTGGAAGCTTCATGGAAACTTCCCACTTTTAAAGTCAACATACACATGGTGAATTATCTTCCCCATTGGATCTTCATCAAGATCCGAGCCATGATATGGTGCTAGGGTTCCTAACCCTAGGTTAGGTCAAGGAACCCTAGGTCACCACACCCTAACCCTAACCCTACTGCACAATCTCAATTTCTATTCAATTCAAGTACTAGCTCAATTTAAAATAACCAATATATATAATTTAAAATCTATAAAAATATATATTTTATAGAAATTATAATTTTTTCCCGACAATTGTCTGATCAAAATAATTGGGACAAATCCACAGTTTAATCGAGAAGATATTCTGAGTTTACCTCATCGGGTTCAGAACAACTCATATGTCTGAAATCTCTCAATTAAAACTGAATCATCAGAAAATATGTAATTGTGCAGAATACTCAAACATGCAAGGATTACAATGCAAAAATGTCTATATGCTAATTTGCGGGGTATTACATCACTCCCTCCTTAGAATCGTTCTGTCCTCAGAACGACGCTAGTGGAGAAGAAAACAAAACACAAACATCAATGGTTCATAAGACATTTCCCTGAACCCTCTCCAGTTCCCCGAGTGATATTCCCGACCAACTGGCCTTCTACCAAGTTGAATTGTTATTTTTTAGTCTTCTGGGTGGATCCATCATGAATTTGATGCTGCCATTCTTTCGCTTCTGCTCTGGAGTAGGCAATAACTGCATTACCTTGTTTGTCCTTGTCCGCAAGTGATGCTGACTTACTCTTTGTTTACGACTTCTGCTGGTTGGTAGCCACTCCCTTCTTAGAAGGGATGAAGTCGCATATTTTTGTTCTGATCTTCTAGCAGCTCTTGTTACCTGAACATCAGGTTATGAATTGGCTTTTTCCGACATCCGGCTGCAGATTTGCCTTCTGGACATTCGGCTGCAGACTTGCCTTCTGATATCTAGTTGCAAGTTTGCTTTCTGGACATTCGATTACAGATTTGCCTTTCGGTATCCAGTTGCAGATTTTCCTTTTAAACATTCGGTTGCAGATTTGCCCTCTGATATCCAGTTGCAGGTTTGCCCCTATTGATGTCTGGTAACAGACTAGTCGCCACTGAACATGACTGCACTCAGCTTGTTAGTAAAAAAGAAGTACACTGAGGCTGGTTCAGATATAGGGAAGATCATAATCATAAGTTGGAAAGTGCTACCATATGATTTATGATCATCCTATCTGCCAAACAAAGCTTTAATTAGAATAAAAGTATTTTATCCAGGAAGTAGCACATTGAAAAGTTTTCCAAAATACAATATCATTCATGACGGAGTTGAATATTTAGAATACAAGGTGGATTACATCTTTCTTCAACCTTCAAAACGTTTCAAAATATAGTTGATCCTCATGGCATTAAACCCTATTACTGATGTTCTGCTACTTGTTCGCTGAGCATCCTTCTTGTAGTTGTGGGCATGTTGACTTGATATGCCCGGGCTTTCCACAGTTGTAACAGTTCTTGGCTGACATTTTTGGGCAGTTTGACTTGAAATGCCCGACTTTCTTGCATTTGTAACAACTCTTGGTTGTAAGAGCTTCCTTGGGGTGCCTTTCCTTATTGTTTTTGGTAGTTTTCCCAGTTGTTCTTGGCTTGATGTTTTTCTAGAGTTGCCACCAACGGCTCTGGAAGTGTCATATCGGATTGGAGTTGCCCTCATTCTTCTTTTAGGCATGCAATTTGTGCTCGGTAAGTGTTGATTTGCTGTTTGGCCTGGCGGATCGCCTTGTCCCTGTACTTCTTTAGTTTCCTCATTCTCAGATACAACACGCCCAAAAGTTTCACCCCAAAACTCAAATTCAAATCCCCCATTTATTTCTCTCTCTCTCTCTCTATTTACTCAGAAATTTATATTTTCAGATTTCAGGTTTGTAAATTTTCAGATTTTTTATGCAATTTTTTTCTTCTCATGTTACATTGAAAATAGCAAATATTTTATCAACAGTTAAATTTCATCATTTTCCACACTCAAAGTTCCAAAAAGTTGGATTTTACACCGCCATTTATATTTATTTTTCAACATATACTAATGGAAACATGGACTTTTATTTACAACTAATTATTATCATACTATTCAAACTTGAGCTACATAATTGTTGTTTTACTATTTACAAGGCTTTTCATATGTTGTATCGTTCCGAAGACGTGCCGTAGGCACGCGCCCACGGGCAAATCTAGTACTACAATAAAACTGCATGTAAACAAACCACTTTTTTAGAACTCATATTCACATATTATTTTCTCTGCAGTAATCTTCATAGTTTGGAAATATTTTATAACCAACCAAATACCCCCTAAGCTACTCATAAAATTTATAATATGCAAAGATGTTCAATATTTTTTAAAATAGTTTGTCATAAAGTCATTATTAAATTTTTTAAAAACCTAAAATAATTAAAATTTATAATTTCTTTTGAACCTCATCTAGTGAGGCATATTTGTCTCACCCATTGAAACTATTTACCTTCAAAAATAATACACAAACAAATTGTCTCTCACCGAAATAGTTAATTTCATGATTCTTTTGTTCCATATCACCCCCCTGGAGTTTAATATGTGAAATATAAACTCCTCAAGGTAGATATATAATGTCAATCAATACTTTTGTATAGGACAAAAGGATCGAAGATAGCAAAAACGAGGAATAGAATAGACATAGACATCATAGATTTGACATGGAAATTAAATTCCTTTATATTAGAAGACTTGACTGAAATATAAAAAATGTTAGGGAGTGATTTGGAGAAAAAAATTGCTAAAGGAATTAATTTGATTGATGGAATTTTTTTTATAGATATTACTCTCATTAAACATATATCTATATAATAAAACACAACGCATTTTGAAAAAAAAAACTATCAAGTGGTTTCTTTTCAACTGAAATCAAATCAACCACTCAGATTCACCCTTCCAAAACTATCAAGAGAGGGGGGATTTAGGAGGGAATCTTGGTGCGATCCTACGGTCGAGATCAAATCCCGCCGAACGCCTCCTTTCTTCTTCTTCTTCGTTCTCTTCTTCGACGAAACAGAGAGCGAGAGAGAGGGAAGGTGTGACGGCGGTGACTGTGGTGACCAGCAACAGGCGATGGCTTTGACGGCGGCGCGACGCTGACGGCAGTGACTTGAGGTGGCGGATGGTCGGGAAGCGACTGTCGCGGCACGACAGCACTACTCTGTTCCTTGGGTTCGAACAGAGGAGCGAGCGGAGGAGGAGCCTGCTGTGGTTCGGGGGTGTTAGCGGTGTGGACGGAGGTCGAGGAGGATGAGGGGGGTGAGGGGATGTTGCAGGGGTTGTTGGAGGTGAGTTGGATTGGGTTCGGGAGGTTGAAGACGACGGGAGTTTGGGCTCGATGGTGGATATGTGATGGCGGTGGTGGTGGTTGACGACGGGATGATGGTGGGTGTTGGCGATGGTGTTGACGAAGGTGAGGGGATGATCGGAGGGCGATCAGAGTAGGGAAATGGGTCGAGCGATGGGTTGCGAATCAAAAGGAGAAGAGGCGGAAGGAAAAAGGAGAGCGGCAGTGATTATTAGGGTTAAATAGTAAATGGGGTTAGGGTAGTTTAGGGTTATATATAGTATAGGGTTTCGGGTTTTGGGTTTTAGGGTATCCGAAATGAATAGGATCCAACTGGAGAATTGGTCAAATTGGGATAAAAAGGGGAATAAAGGGATGAATGAGAAGAAATAGCCATTTCTTCATGAGTAATGACACAAGGAGCACACAAATGAATTCGATAAAAAGACCAAAAATTGAGTCGAAAACAATTTAATGGTTTTATTCAATCAGAAACAAAATACAGGATCTCAAATAGATGAAGGAGTATAATGAAGCAAAAATACAGTATAATATACAAATACGGGTAGATAGGAGTTACAAATCCTACCCACCTAACAAGTAGAATTTCGTCCTCGAAATTCAGACAAGTGGTACATAGGGTAACCCCTAAAAGAAAAGAAAGAACAACAATAAACAAGGCTACATAAATATATGCGGAAACTTCTTCTGGATCTCTTCTTCCAATTCTCAAGTCGACTCACTCGGTGAGTGAGGGTTCCATGCAACTCGAACCAGCTTTATGACTTTATTCTTCAACACATTCTCACGCCTGTCCAGAATAGTAACCGGTGGAATCTCACAAGACATGTCTGGCTGTACCGACAACTCCGAGTAGTCAATCACATGACTCTCATCCCTGATGTATCTCCTGAGCTGGGAGACATGAAAGACATCATGCACTCTAGATAGAGCCGGCGGCAGCGCGAGTCGATAGGCCACCTTGCCTACTAGCTCTACAATGTCGAAGGGCTCGATGAACCTGGGGCTCAGCTTGCCTCCACCTCCAAATCGGATAACGCCTCTCCACGGCGATACCTTGAGGAACACATGGTCTCCCACCTCAAATTCCAATGGTTTCCTGTGGACATCTGCCCACTTCCTCTGCCTGTCCTGAGCTGCTACATGGTGCTTCCTAATCTGAGCCACTGCGTTAACTGTCTTGATAATCAAATTTGGTCCCAACAATTTCCTTTCACCAATGTCGTCCCAGCACACTGGTGACCTACACTTCCGACCATACAAAGCCTCGTACGGTGCAGCTTTAAGACTGGCTTGATAGCTGTTGTTGTACGAGAACTCAACCAAGTGTAGGTGATCCTCCCAAGACCCTCCAAACTGAAGTACGCAGGACCTCAACATGTCCTCTAACAGCTGAATGGTCCCCTCTGACTGCCCGTCTGTCTGAGGATGGAATGCTGTACTGTACTTCAGCTTGCTCCCAAGACTGTTCTGCAGGCTTTCCCAAAACTGAGATCGGAACCTGGTATCCCTGTCGGATACGATGCTGACCGGAACCCCATGGAGTCTGACAATCTCCTGCATGTATCTCTCTGCTAGACTCTCAGTAGACTGACCAACTCTGAAAGGGATGAAATGAGCACTCTTCGTCAGTCTGTCGACAATCACCTAATGGCGTTGTGACCCTTAGGACTCCTTGGCAAAGCGGTCACAAAATTCATGGTGATGTGCTCCCACTTCCACTCCGGAATGGGAAGAGGCTGGAGAAGTCCGGCGGTCCTCTGATGTTCTGCCTTCACCTGCTGGCAGATCAAGCACTGAGACACAAACCTGGCTACTGCCCTCTTCATGCCATGCCACCAGAAGTGGAGCTTCAAATCCCGATACATCTTGGTACCCCCGGGATGAATAGAGTATGTTGACTGATGGGCTTCTTCGAGCAGTTTCTGCCTGACTTCCCCCTTTGGGACACACAGCCTAGCCCCAAAGCGAAGTGATCCATCGCAGTGAATGATCATATCATTCCTCGAACCTGCCTCAACTTCTGCACTAAACTTCTGCAACTGCTCATCACCTGCCTGAGCTTCCTTGATCTGCTCCACCAAAGATGATTGCAACTGAAGCATCATGCAACTGCGATCGGTGCTCGGCAAAATCACATTCATATCTAACCTCCTCATCTACTCGATAAGTTCCTTCTGTTGGGACAAACACATGGCGGCTGGTCTCCTGCTCAATGCATCTGGCACCATGTTCACCTTACCTGGGTGATACTGCAGACTGATGTCGTAGTCTACCATCAACTCTAACCAGCGTCTCTGCCTCATGTTCAGCTCTTTCTGAGTGAAGACGTACTTGAGACTCTTGTGGTCTGTAAAAATTTCCACTCGGTCTCCAAGCAAGTAGTGCCTCCACAACTTCAGAGCGTAGATCACTGCTGCCAACTCCAAGTCATGAGTAGGGTAGTTTTTCTCGTGCGGCCTCAACTGTCTGGACGCATAAGCAACAACCCGACCCTTCTGCATCAGCACTGCACCTAGACCTCTGCCTGAAGCATCACAGTGAATAACGAAGCCACCCGAACCATCTGGTATAGTTAACACGGGCGCTGAAGTCAACCTGCTCTTCAACTCTATGAAAGCTTCACTACAGGCCTCATTCCAAACAAACCTCTGATCTTTCCCTGTCAGCTTAGTCAATGGACCAGCAATCTTCGAGAAGTCTTGGACAAACTTCCTGTAATACCCTGCTAGTCCGAGGAAACTCCTCACCTCAGAAACTGACTTTGGCACTGGCCAATCCTTCACTGCAACAATCTTGGACGGATCAACTGAGATTCCCTCACCCGAGATAATATGTCCCAAGAATATAACTCGATCAAGCCAGAATTCACACTTGCTGAGCTTTCCATAGAGCTTGTTCTCCCTCAGAGTCTACAAGACTATTCTCAGATGTTCTGCATGCTCTTCCCGATTCCGCGAATACACCAAGATATCGTCTATAAAGACCACCACGAATCTATCTAGGAACTGGGAGAAGACTCTGTTCATCAAGCTCATAAACACTGCTGGGGCATTCGTGACACTGAAAGGCATCACCAAGAACTCGTAATGCCCGTACCTGGTCCTGAACGCAGTCTTCGGCACATCTGCTGCCTTCACCTTCACCTGATGATACCACGAGCGAAGATCCAACTTCGAAAACACTGCAGCACCGCCCAACTGATCAAACAAGTTGTCGATCCTGGGCAGTGGATACCGATTCTTCACAGTGACACTGTTTAGCTCTCGGTAATCCATGCACAACCTGCGGCTTCCGTCCTTTTTATTGACGAATAGCACAAGAGCTCCCCACGGTGACACACTCGGTCTGATGAAACCCAAATCCAATAGGCCCTGAACCTGTCCCTTCAACTCTGCAAGCTCGATTGGCACCATCCTGTATGGGCTCTTCGATATCGGCACTGTACCCGGCTGAACCTCAATGCCGAACTCCACCTCTCGATCTGGAGGTAACCCGGGCAATTCCTCTGGGAACACATCTAGGAATTCCCGCACTACTAGAGGCGTAGCCTCACATCCTGTGTGCAATTCCATTGCACAATCTTCATCATCTACCACCTTCTTACAATGCCCAAGAGGTGTTTCCCTGTCATAGAATTCAAACTCATCATGCTCTGGAATCCTGAACACAACCTTCTTCGCTCGGCAATCAATGACAGCATGAGACTTCCCCAACCAATCCATGCCGAGAATCACATCAAACCCTGAATTGCCAATCACTATCAGGTCTGCCTTGAATCTCTACCCCCAATAACCAAAAGGCTCTACTTGCACTCCTTGGAGCAAACGACGACACCGCTACCTGTGGTGATGTTCCAAGCTGTCTGCATATTACTGCACTCCAACTGATGCTGATCCACAAAGCGAGAGAAAACAAAGGAGTGGGTCGCCCTGGAATCAAATAAGACATGGGCGGGAAAGGAATGGACTAGGATGATACCTATGATAGAGTCAAAATATGGGAAGAGATTAATATGTAGGATAATAAGGGATAGCAAAAACTGGTGTGAAAAGAACTATGCAAGGTATGATGCAAGATAAACAATAAAGAATGAAATAGATAACAAACAATAAAATACAATATACCTGCAACGACCTCCTCTGCGGTCTCAGCTTCCTCTGTAGTCAGGTTGAAGGCCTGACCTCTCCTCGGGGCAGCGGTCCTCTGACCGACGATCTGATGCTGAGGGAAAAGTGGCGGTCTGGCCTGACCCTGAACTGGCGCTCTTGGCTGAACTGGTCCCCTGGCTGGTGGAGCCAACCCTCTGCGCGGGCACTCCTGCATCATGTGATCACCAGCTCCGTAAGTAAAGCACTGACGACCTGCTGTCCTACAGTCCTTGCGCTCATGACCCGCCTTGTGACAAAAGTCACATCTCACATCCCTCCTCGGAGCCGTAGGTGGGTATGGCAAGGCTCTCGGTGCCGAGGCTGGAACTGGCCTCCTGATTGGCCCTCCAGTGGGCCTAGCAACGATCGAGTGCAGAGCGGACCGCTGGATAGCACGCTTCTGCCTGCTAGTCTGTTCCTGGCTCCTAGCAGCCTCCAGGATATCAGCGTAGGAACGAAGTCTCAAAGCAGCCAGGCGATCCTGGATATCGATATCCAAGCCCAGTAAGAAGCGACGGCCCTTGTCCTCATCATTAGCCACCATAGACGTGGCAAAATGGCTCAAACGGGTAAACTCAGCGGCATACTCGTCCACGGTCCGATTTTCCTGATTCAAGATAGTGTCTTAGTTAAGCATCGATATATCATAAATTGACAAATGAAATTTTGCATATAAAACACTATCTGACGAACCTGGGTGAGCGCGACAAACTGCCGCTCCATCTCGTTCCTGATGACATCAGGGAAGAACTTTGTGAGGAAGCTCTCCCTGAAAATGGCCCAGGCGACGGGACGCTCCAGTCTCTCCATCTCAGCTCGCCACCAGATGTGGGCGAGATCAACCAGCTGGATGCTTACCACATCCACTCAGTCCACATTGGCTATCCTGGCAGCGATCAACAACTGCTCCGTCCTAATGAGCCACTACTCAGCTTCCAATGGACCTTCTGTACCTGTGAACTTGTCAGGGTGTAGCCTCATGAAATCAGCCACATTGCCCAGTCTGGGTGGCAACACCCTAGGCGCAGGTACAAAGGGTTCTCTATTGGCAGCTCCTAAGGCTGCCTTCATCATCTCTGCATGCTCTCTCTACATTTGCAACATCTGTTGCATGTGCCGCTCATTTTGCTCTTGCTGCATCTGTAACAGCTGCATAATGGCGGGCTGGTCTGTCTAATCACCCCCAGACTGGGAGGACGAAGCGTTCTTTCTAGCCATGACCTGCATAAACCCAAAACAATCAGGATCCAGATCAAGTTGATAATAAAAATTTTCATGCAATTTCATGGCCTGTCAAATGCTGAGTTAACCCTGACTGAGTCAGACCTATCTAATGTATTAGTTAACTAACACATTAGCCAAACCTGGCTCTGATACCACTAAAAACCTTGTCACGCCCAGCTTCCCAAAATACGGAATACGAGTGCATGACGAAGCCCAGCGAATGATCTTAATATCATTCATAAGCTGTAGGATCGACTCATCATCACAACAAGAATATAACAAGATATATATATATATATATATATATATATATATATATATATATATATATATATATATAACCAAGCATGCATGAATAATTTATTAGCAACAGAAACAATTGAAAACCCAATAATAACATCCAAATAGTTTTAAGTCTGGATCAAGTTAAAACTCGGGAACATCAGCCCGTTACAAGTTCTTAAATAGAAGGAATAATAATTTCAAGAAAAATAAATGTTCTAAACAAGTCTTTTCTTCACTTGAAGGCTACAACCTTTGCTCTCCAATTCCAACGGGTAGCTCGTCTCCAAAGTCTGCTTAATAAATATAAAAAGGAAAAACAGGGAAAAACAAGAGAAAATGCCCTTAGTGCAAGCTAGGGCCACAAATAGTAAAAACGAGTACAAGTAATGGGGAATTGGAATTAAGAATGTAACAGGGATATAACAAGTAGTGGAAAGAACCAAGAACTAGCTAACAAGAAGGATAACTCAAGTAAACAGGCTGGATAACAAATACTAGTGGTAAAACAAGTGACAAGTGAACACATAGGGTATCTAACCTCAAGTGACAGGCATCTAGTTCAAGTGTCCGGTATCAAGTCTCAAGTCTAGTGTCAAGTTTGTCAGGTCTCAAGTATCAAGTTGTCAAGTATCAAGTAACAAGTTGTCAAGTATCGAGTAACAAGTTATCAAGTATCGAGTTCAAGTTTCATGTATCAAGTTTCATGTATCAAGTAGTCAAGTATCGAGTAAGCATGTTTCATGTTCAAGTATTGTAGTTATTACTATCTAGGTAGCACTTCATGCATCTATCTTTTTACTACATGGTTGCTACAGTCAAAACAATTTCGTTTAAGCCTAGTAATGGAGTCCATAGGGTGGCGTACTCAGGTATCAAGTATCAAGCAGGTGATCAACCATGGACTCTAGGGGTGGCCCCCGTAGGCTCTAGAGGTGGCCCCCGTCACCCATGACGTGGCACTTAGTTCTACGTGGCACATAGTTCCATGTGCTCTCAAGTATATATCATGTAATCATATAATGGGCCCTAGAGGTGACCCCCGTAGCACTTAGTTCCATTTAACATAACATTATGGGAAACACGAGCCCCCTTCCGAGTACACTTACCTATGTTGTCCACTACTATTGACATCTAGACATCTAGAGATACATTTTCTATTCAGGGCTCGGGTTCAGATTCTAATGTTAAAGGGGTCAAAACAGCATAACAAGATTCAGGACAGCAACATATGGAAATGCCTTACGAGTATAGGTTACATGAAATTTATTATTAGGCGTCTAGGTTAACGTGTGATATAAATACAGGGAAATGGTTGTCAAAACAGCACGTAATAATTGTTTTTCAAGCCAAAATGGTTGCAAGATCATCAAGCACAAAATGTAACATGTGTCTACAAATCTAGGGCTCCTTAATCTCATGTGTCCATGTGCTCAAGGGGTAAAAGAGTCCAAGTAGTTATAATTTAACACAAGGAAATTTTTGTGACTCTTAAAATTATGAACTTTGAGGGTTATTATTTGATCAACAACGATAGTCAAGGAGGAGTCACAATTCTAACTATTCGTGGTATTTTTCAAGGGATGCTTGTACTAGAACAAATAAAATTGTACAAGAGATACTTGCCTTAATCTGACGACGATTAGATCCACTTGTTGTAGAAAATGGGATCGAAAATTCCCGGGCGAAGTCTCCCAAAAGCACGTGTGAAGCACGTGCGAAAATCAACAGTAGATCGAATTTTCCCACACCCGATCAGCCAAAACAGCAAACAGTTTTCGGGATCTGCTGCGCCAAGAACACGGAACACCGGATCTGCCCAACCAGAACTCTCCCGCACAGCAGATCAAGCCAGAACACGGGACAGCGGATCGGATCTGCTGTGGGCGAAACACGGAACAACGATCAGGGGGCACGAATCTTGGTGCGATCCTACGGTCAAGATCAAATCCCGCCCAACGCCTCCTTTCTTCTTCTTCTTCGTTCTCTTCCTCGACGAAACAGAGAGAGAGAGGGAAGGTGTGACAGCGGCGACTATGGCGACCAGCGACAGGCGATGGCTTCGACGGCGGTGCGACGCTAATGGCGGTGACGTGAGGTGGCGGATGGTGGGGAAGCGATTGTGGCGGCACGACGGCGTTGCTCTGTTCCTTGGGTTCGAATAGAGGAGCGAGCGGAGGAGGAGCCTGGGGTGGTTCGGGGGTGTTAGTGGTGTGGACGGAGGTCGAGGAGGATGAGGGGGGTGAGGGGATGGTGCAGTGGTTGTTGGAGGTGAGTTGGATTGGGTTCGGGAGGTTGAAGACGACGGGAGTTTGGGTTCGATGGTGCATATGTGATGGCGGTGGTGGTGGTTGACGACGGGATGATGGTGGGTGTTGGCGATGGTGTTGACGAAGGTAAGGGGATGATCGGAGGGCGATCAGAGTAGGGAAATGGGTCGAGCGATGGGTTGCGAATCGAAAGGAGAAGAGGCGGATGGAAGAAGGAGAGCGGCGGTGATTATTAGGGTTAAACAGTAAATGGGGTTAGGGTTAGGGTTAGGGTAGTTTAGGGTTATATATAGTATAGGGTTTCGGGTTTTGGGTTTTAGGGTATCCGAAATGAATAGGATCCAACTGGAGAATTGGTCAAATTGTGATAAAAAGGGGAATAAAGGGATGAATGAGAAGAAATAGCCATTTCTTCATGAGTAATGACACAAGGAGCACACAAATGAATTCGATAAAAGGACCAAAAATTGAGTCGAAAATAATTTAATGGTTTTATTCAATCAGAAAAAAAATACAGGATCTCAAATAGATGAAGGAGTACAATGAGGCAAAAATACAGTATAATATACAAATACGGGAAGATAGGAGTTACACTTACTCTTCTCAATCAGTTGCGCAAGCTTTTGTGGAGAATGTATACAAGATGCATGGAATGCCCAAATCCATAGTGAGTGATCGAGACCCCGTCTTCATCAGTAAATTTTGGAAAGAGTTTTTTACCTTGCAAAACTGTAAGCTCCATCATTCAACATCTTACCATCCCCAGAGTGACGGCCAAACGGAGATAGTAAATAAAGCCTTGGAGATGTACCTGCGATGTTTCTGTGGTTAAAAACCATTGGACTGGAGAAAATGGCTTGCTTGGGCAGAATTTTGGTATAATACATGTTGGCATGTCTCGACAAGTCTCACTCCATTTGAGGGTGGATATGGGAGACCTCCCTCATCACTACTACACTATGTAAGTGGAACGTCGAGTCTCCCTACTGTTGAAGAAGCTCTAATGCCAAGAGAAGCTATTTTAAAGCTGCTAAAAGACAACATTTTAATGGCTCAAGAGTGCATGAAGCGCTTTCCAGATAAGAGGAGCGAGCGTGAGTTTGCCATTGGAGATCTAGTTTTCCTCAGACTACAGCCCTACAAATAGGTTTTCGTGCGAAACCCCTCTCCGCAAAAGCTGTCTTTGAAGTTCTTCGGGCCTTATAAGGTTGTGGGGAGAGTGGGTTCAGTAGCTTATCGTCTTGACCTGCCTCCTAATGCTTCCATTCACCCTGTCTTCCATGTCTCGAAGTTAAAGAAATGCTATGGTCCTCACACTGTCACTGTTGCACCTGAGCTACCTGATTGGTGGGTTGACAACCACTTCATTGATGAACCAGAGGTGGTATTAGAAAGCCGTATGTATAAGAAGAACAATAGAGGAGGTGTCCAACTATTAATCAATTGGAAGAACTCAGGTTATGGGAGCGCTTCGTGGATGGATATAGACGAATTTCATGCAAAGTTTCCAACCTTCGAGCTTGGGACAAGCTCGCTGCTAAGGGGGGAGGAATTGTCAGGGTCACCGGAGGTCCGACCATCGCCAGAGTAGCACCATTAGCTCAGATAGTCCACCAGAGCTGCAAGAGGGTCCCTGCGTGGAAGTAGGATGGTTTAATTTGTGTATCTGTTCATATCTGTTTGTACATAGTTTGCGCACCCTTTTTAAAATGTAAAAGGGCGGGTAGGGAAATGGTGCGCTGAGCGCGTGTTTCTTTTTTTGTCGCTAGCGTAACTGTTTCTTCCCCCTTCCCTTATATTGTGAGCTGTACTTTTCTTTTAGAAATCAATGAAAAAGCTATTAATTCCTTTCTCCAATCTTCAATCTCTCGCTTCCTAATCCCTCTTCCCTCATTCATGGCGCGATCCCGATCCAATCGCAACCCTAACCCAGACAGTTTGGTATCAGAGCCAAGCGGCTCCGATGGTGATGGTCGTGATGAAGGCAGCACATCCATGGAAGGAGATGTGGCGAAATGGTGGGTTTTGCTTTGGGAGGAGGCAGAGTTTGAGGGTCGAAGGGAAGAAGAAGAAGAAGAAGAAGAAGAAGAAGAAGAAGAAGAGTTGGTCGGGCGCGGCCAGGGTTTAACAGACCGGGTCGGGAAAAGTTGGGATGTATCGGGTTAGGGTAGGTTGAAACGGGTACATTGGTTCAATATTGGGTTTGGGCCTAGTTCCTACCTGATAGAGAAATAAGGTTATCTTTTGCATAGTAGTGCATAACTTTTACTCAATTTATATAACTGTCCTAGTATTTTTGCTGTTTTGCACCTAAGTCATTATTTATAAAATTAGTCCTTTAGATTGTGTTTCTAACATATCAGATTGTGCTCAAACATAAATTATGAAGTCTTTTTGTAACGAGCCTAAATGAATAGATCAGATGCACAATATGATCGCACTTGTTCATTTAATTAATTGATTTAGTTATTGATCAAGTCTTAATGGTCTATTTGGTAACATAGAACTCATCCAAACTTAAAACCTTGCTTTTCATAGTTAATTATTCTTTTAGGACAAAATTTGAAACTATTTACAAAAAAAAGGGACAATGACCAAACTATTTGCAACTTTAGGAGCACTTCTTGTTCTCGTGAAGAGCGTGCTCAGGTGTCACGGCCCGCTTTCCAAAATGAAAAACGGAATACGGATACGTAAATCCAGCGAATGATTTTCATCATCCATAAGCTATCGGGATCTTTACAACATTTCACAGTTTTATCAGAGTAATCAACAAGGAAAAGTCAACCGTGCATGCATAAATGAATCAATATACCAACAGGAATTTACTTGAAACAAAATGTAATAATCTCAAATAAATAATATCTGGTAACAAGTCAAAAAAAATCCTGGGTCATACTGCCCAATACAAATAATCCAAGTAGCAGATACATTTATTTAAAATAAGCAACATGAAATAATAATAATAATAATAGCAAGAACTCTAGGAACTAGAATCTCAGATCACTTATTCCATTAGGCAACTGGTCACCATAATCTGCAATTTAATAATTTGCAGGAAAAGGAAAAAGAAAACAAAACACCCGTCAATGCAAGTTACGGGCCGCTTGTAGTGTAGGCACAAGTACAGGAAAAGATAAACAGATATAGAATAACAGCGGAAACAAAAATAACATGGAATAGGCATGTCAACAAAGCAGGATAATTAACATGAATCAGGAAACAAAATCAAGTAACATGGTGTGCTAACAGATACAGGTAATATGTATCAGATGTCAAGTATCATGCAAACAGGTAAACAGGTAACAGATGAACAGGTAAACAGGTAGCATGTACAGGTAAACATGTAACATGTGTCATGTTATGCCATGTCAAGTCTTATATTTATTTCTATCTAGGTAGCACTTCATGCGTCCCAGGTTTTTACCACATGGTTGCTATTTTCAAACAAGTTATGTTTAGATTTCGTAGTGGAGGCTATAAGGTCGTGTACTCAAGGATCAGGAAAATAGGTACAGGAACAGGTACATGTAGAACCTACTAGTCCTTTTCCGAGTACACCTTCCTATAGCGAAGCGTGCAGCCAGATAATCAGGTAAATAGGATCGTGTATCATGTAGTCATTAAAACAAGTAACATGCGGGAAACACATGCCCCCTTCTAAGTTCACATTTCTATATTATCTAGTATTAGATCTTTCTCTTAACCCCGGCTTGATTATTTGTTATTATTATCAAACAGACATGTATGTGTCACAAATAGGGCAAGAATCACATGGCATGAACACGTAACAGACTCAGGTTGCAAGATAAACATGCACAGGTGATACACAACACGTAAAAAGATAGAACAACGAAAATTCTAGTTTATGACAAAAAGACAGTACTGCACTAAATCTAGAATTCCCATTGCTACAAATGTGCAAATCTGGATCCATCAGAAAATCTGGAAAAAATAGACTCTCGGCAAAATCCAGCAAATATATATAAGTCATATGGTATTTCACAAAAAATAAGACTCAAAACAGATTTTTATCCAGAAAACATGTTCAGCCAGAAATCAGAAGTTTGCATTCATAAACAGAAAAACGGCATAAAAACTTACTGATTAAATCTACGAAAAATCTGGGGTATTTCCTAGTATGTTTAGTATCAGAATATAAAGTTTCATAGTTTTCCAACATAGATAGTTTACTCAATTAAAATCAGAAAGCAGCAAGGTACAGTAGTTTTGTAAATCTGGATTCATAAACACAACAGTACTAAAACAGCGATAGATTACAAAATATAAATCAAAATTCAGATCCGTCAAAAGGGTGATAAAAGAGATACAGTAGGCTACAATTCATATTCACAAAGTTTTTATAAACAGCAAATAGAGTCAGGTCGAAATTATGTTTCTTTATTGGATAGTATGAAAATTCTGCATGTATAGTAATTGGTTGCAAGTATAGAATAGTTTATGAAAGTCATCATTTAAATCCACAAAAATTAGGGATTGATTCCAATCAGGTCTAGTTGTATTCAGAAAAATATTGGATCAAAATATTATCTTTAACATCAGTATAAAAATAAATTACCATACAGAATTCATATAAAACAGGATCTGGAATTTTCTACACATCTGTAGTAAAATAACCATAACTTGCAACTCATAAATCGAAACTGAGATCTGTCAAAAAATATGGAAAGTAGACAGGATTTTCGATAATCCATATTCACAAATAATTTTCATTTACTGGCATTAATAGGGTCTAAAATACTGACCAAAATGGGGTAACAAAAAAGACAGAAATATTCTTCAAGCATAAAATCAACTAGGTCATATGTAACATATCCAAATCATAACAAATGGTGAAGTATGGTGTACTAGATGTCCAAGCAACATGGTATAGGGTGTTCGACATGTCTACAACGAGTTATACTACAACGAACCCATAAAATATACAAGATCATACAACACCTCATAATTCACGAACACATGCATGCATACTAGAATTGATTATCTCTAAGTCTAAATTCATGTCGTGTGTGTAATAAGACAACTACGGAAGGATCAACACATAGAGACAAGATATAACAGGGGTTTTGCACAAGAATTTTCTTTAGAACACAACTACACTACAGGCGATATTTAGTACTTGTATTTGCAACAGAAATTAATACAAGTTACTTGCCTTATATTCGACGACAGATTCGAAGCAAAGAGTGAGAATAACGGGAACGAATTCCCGGGCACGAACACAACGAATGAACGATGAACCACAAGCATAACTCACGAACAACGAACTACGAGCACAACTCTCGGAATCACACGCAACCAAAACAACACTCGCACACAAGAGTCACGGTGAACAACCCGAGTGCACGACGTCGAGAGAATGATGAATGACGGGCGAAATGACGGCGGGGAGTGCTCGCTGCTGCTGCTGTCAGTCATCGGAGGTGCAGCACATAGGGAGCGTCGGGATGCTGCTGTGCTTCCGATATGGAGTCGCGACAGGGAGCAGGTGCTGGAGCGTCGGGCTGTCAAGGTGAGGGAACAACATAGGGGTGCGGGCTGTTGTGTCGTTGCTGGCTACGGGAAAGGAGAAGGGAAGGATGGGCTGCCGAGGTGGTGGTTCTGGAGTCGAGAAGCGGGGTTGACAGCGGGTCTTGGGGAACGGGAGGACGAGGACGACGGGAAGGGGATGTAGAGAGAGGCTAGGAGAGATCGGGGGGGGGGGGGGGGGGAGGAAGTTTGGGCTGAATGAGGTGCTGGAGGTAGGGGAGAAGGGTAGCAACTAGGGTTTGGGATATCAGGGTAGATATATAATAGGGTGGATATATATAGGTGGGGTAATTATGGTTTAGAAGGGGTGACGGATTAGGGATTAAATGGGTTAATGGGTTAAATTAGATGGGATCCAATAGGGTTTTAAAAAATAGAATTTTGGGTATGCTTGATCCAAATAAAATAGGATGAACCAACAATAGCGAGATGGAAACAAAACGAGTAAATAAAATAGGACGTGAATAATTAAAATAATGGAGATAAAAAATAATGGCCCGATCAAACAGAGATGAGATAATATGAGACAATTGAATCAAGAAGATTGAATTAAGAGACGACAAACCAAATAAGATGAATATATTAAAAAAAGAAGATCCAATACATGGTTCAAAAAGGGGTACAATAAGAATAAATACACAAAAAAGAAAAATACACCCAAAAATACATAAAATAAAAAACAGGGATTATAAATCCTACCCACCTAACAAGAAGAATTTCGTCCTCGAAATTCAAACATGAAGTGCATTGGGTAACCCCAAAAAGAAAAGAAAGAACAAAACAAAAAGCTACCCAAACGAGAAAATTTCTGCTGAATCTCCTCCTCCAACTCCCAAGTCGACTCACCCGGCGAGTGAGGATTCCAAGAAACACGAACCAGATTGATGACCTTGTTCTTAAGCACATTCTCCTGCCGATCCAAAATAGCAACTGGCAGAATCTCACAAGTCGAATCTGGCCGCACGTTCAACTCAGAATAGTGGATCATGTGGCTCTCATCTCGGATATATCTCCTGAGTTGTGAGACATGGAAAACATCGTGCACTCCCAATAAAGCTGGCGGCAATGCAAGATGATAGGCCACCTTGCCAACTCGCTCCACAATATTAAACGGTCCAATAAACCTAGGGCTGAGCTTGCCCCCACCACCAAACCGAATGACACCTTGCCAAGGTGATACCTTTAGGAAAACATGGTCACCAACCTCAAACTCCAAAGCTCTTCGATGGACATCAGCTCATCGCCTCTGCCTATCCTGAGCTGCCTACAAGTGCTTCCTAATTTGAGTCACTGCATCAACTGTCCTGGTGATCAACTCTGGACCCAACAACTTTCTCTCACCAATGTCATCCCAGCACACTGGTGATCTGCACTTCCTCCCATAAAGTGCCTCGAATGGTGCAGCTTTAAGACTGGCCTGAAAACTGTTATTATACAAGAACTCAACAAGATGCAAATGGTCCTCCCATGATCCACCAAACTGCAGCATACAGGACCTCAACATGTCCTCAAGAGTCTGGATGGTCCTCTCTGACTATCCATCAGTGTGGAGATGAAAAGCTGTACTGTACTTTAATTTACTCTCCCAAAATTGAGACCTGAATCTTGTATCCCTGTCGGATATAATACTGACTGGAACCCCATGAAGTCTGACGATCTCTTGCATGTACTTCTCAGCTAGGCTCTCAGTAGACTGTCCGACTCGGAAGGGAATGAAGTCACTCTTCGTCAAGCGGTCGACAATCACCCAAATGGCATTGTAACCCTTAGGACTCCTCGGCAAAGTGGTCACAAAATCCATAGTGATATGTTCCAACTTCCACTCTGGAATGGAAAGCGGTTGAAGAAGTCTGGCGGTCCTCTGATGCTTTACCTTCACCTATTGGTAGATCAAATACTGAGACACAAACTGAGCCACAACCCTCTTCATACCGTGCGACCAGAAATGAAGCTTCTAGTCCCGGTACATCTTAGAACCTCCAGGATGAATAGAATACAATGACTGGTGGGCTTCCTCAAGCAACCTCTGACGAACTTCACCCTTCGGGACACACAACCTGGACCCAAAACGAAGCGATCCATCAGCATGAATCACCATGTCCGTTCGGGAACCAGCCTCAACTTCAGCTCTAAAACCCTGCAAATGCTCATCACCAGATTGAGCCTCTTTGATCTGATCAACAAGAGATGACTGAAGTTGAAGCACCAAAAAAATCCGATCAGAACTCGGCAACAACACATCCAACTCCAACCTCCGCATCTGCTCAACCAAATCTCTCTGCTGAGTCAGGAACATAGCTTCCGGTCACCTGCTCAAAGCATCTGGCACCAAGTTCACTTTACCAGGATGGTATTACAAACTGATGTCATAATCGGCCATAAGTTCCAACCAATGCCTTTGCCTCATGTTCAATTCCTTCGGGATGAAGACGTACTTGAGACTTTTGTGGTCTGTAAAGATCTCCACTCGGTCCCCAAGTATATGATGTTTCCACAGCTTCAAAGCAAAGATCACTGCCGCTAACTCCAAATCATGAGTCGAATAGTTCTTCTCATGCGGCCTCAACTGCCTTGATGCATAAGCAACGACTTGGCCCTTCTGCATCAGAACTTCTCCAAGACCCTTGCCCGAAGCATCACAGTGAACTACAAATCTGCTTGAACCATCTGGAATAGCCAACACTGGTGCTAATGTCAATCTGCTCTTCAACTCAGCAAAAGCCTCACTGCAAGCCTCAGACCAACAGAACTTCTGATCCTCCCAGTCAGCTTAGTCAATGGTCCTGCCATCTTCAAAAAATCTTGGACGAATTTTCGATAATAGCCTGCTAGACCAAGGAAACTCCTCACCTCTAACACTGACTTGGGAACTAGCCAATCCTTCACAGCCTCAACCTTGGATGGATCCACTGAAATACCATCGCCCGAGATAATGTTCCCTAAGAAGGTAACTCTGTCGAGCCAAAACTCACACTTGCTGAGTTTTTTATAGAGCTGATTCTCCCTCAAGATCTGCAGAACCAATCTAAGATGCTCAGCATAATCCTCCCGGTTCCGAGAATACACCAGAATGTCATCAATAAAGACCACCACAAATCTATCCAGGAACTGGGAAAAAACCTTGTTCATAAGACTCATGAATACAGCCAGCGCATTCGTGACCCCGAACGGCATCACATGATACTCATAGTGCCCATATCTGTCCTGAATGCAGTCTTTTGTACATTAGTTGCCTTCACTTTGACCTGATGATACCCAGAACAAAGATCCAACTTCGAGAAAATAGCTGCTCTTCTCAACTGATCAAATAAGTCATCGATCCTGGGCAATAGATACTGGTTCTTCACAATAACACTGTTTAGTTCCCGATAATCAACGCTCAGTCGACGCTACCATCCTTCTTGTTGACGAAAAGGACTGGAGCATCCCACGGCGAAACACTGGTTCTGATGAACTCCAAATCAAGCAACTCCTGAATCTGCACCTTAAGCTCTGCTAACTCAACCAGTGCCATCCTATAGGGACTCTTCGATATCGGCGCCGTACCAGGCTGAACTTCAATACCAAACTTTACATCCATCAGGGGGTAAGCCAGACAACTCTTCTGGAAAAATATCCAGGAAATCCCGCACTACTAGAGGCGCAGCCTCACAGCCTGAATGCAATTCCATCGCACAAACCTCCTGATCAACTATAGTCTCAGCTCGGCAAAGGGGCATCTCCCCAGCATGGAACTCAAACTGTGCGACCTGTGATTCAGAATACAACTTTCTTGGCACGACAATCAATAATGGCATGGGATTCACCCAACCAATCCATACCGAGGATGATGTCGAATCCTGAATTCCCAATTATAATTAGATCGGCCTTAAAATCTGCGCCGCCAATAACTACGGGACTCTGCCTGCACTCCCCGAAACAAACGACAACACCGCCACCTCTCACAATATTCCAAGCCTCAGACATGATGCTGCACTCCAACTGATGGCAAGCCACGAAGCGGGAAGAGACAAAGGAATAGGTTGCCTCAGAATCAAAGAGAACATGAGCAAGAAAAGAACAAATAAGGACAACACCTAAGATAGAGCCAAAAGCAAAGGAGAAAAATTGATGATCAAGGGTAAGGAAAACACAATGCAGAAAAATAATACGAAAGAATAATGCAAGAGAAATGAAAGAAGCAAAAGAGAAACCACAAATGCAACAAAAAAATACAAAATATACCTGCAACAACATCCTCTGCTGTCTCAGCATCAGCAGTAGTCAGGTTGAAAGCCTGACCTCTAATGGGAACAGCGGTCCTCTGACCGACAATCTGGCACAGCGGGAGAAGCGGTGGCCTGATTGGACCACGAACTGGGGCTACCTACTGAACTGGACCTCCGGTTGGAAGAGCCATCCGCTGCTGCTGCAGGCAATCCTGCACTGAATGGTCAGCAGCGCCACACCTAAAGCATCGGCAGTTGGCGCGCCTACATTCCCTGCGATCAAGCCCAGTAAACTGGCAGAAGTCACAGAAACTAGCTCCCCAGGAAACAGCAGAAGAGTAGGGAGTCACCCTAGTAGGATGGGCGGGAACAGGCATCCGAATCGGCCCACCAGAAGGCCTAGCAACAACAGAGTGCGGAACAGTTCACCGGGGAGGAGAAAACCTGCCACGAGTCTGCTCCTGAGCTCGAGCTGCCTCAAGAGCCTCAGCATAAGTACGCAAGCGAAGGGAGACGAGATGCACTCGAATATCTTGCTCAAGTCCCAGCATGAATCTACGAGCCCTGTCCTCTTTGTTTGCCACAAGAATGGCTGCGAAGCGGCTAAGTCTAGTAAATTCCACAAACCTGGAGCCCTGTTTCAAGAAAGTCTCATGTTACAATATTGCATGGACAATATGTAACAAGATTCCAATAATAGAACAATGACTAACTTGTTTCAGGGCCAGGAACTGTTGCTCCATTTTAACTCGAGTGTTGTTAGGGAAGAACTTCTCTAAGAAGCTCCTAGTGAAAGTGGCCCAAGTAATCGGCCGTTCGAGCCTTCCGGACACGGACCTCCACCAAATGTGGGCCAGATCCACCAGCTGGATGGTTACCACATCCACTCTATCAGTATAGGCAACTCTTGCTGCTAACAGTAATTGCTCATCCGGATCAACCATTGTTCGGCCTCCAAAGGCGTCTCGGTGCCCGTGAATCTGTGATTGAAAGCGATGGAAGGCGGGAGGCGGAACCCGAGCAGCTTCCAAAGCAGCCATCACAAGGTCACTGTGATTTTGCTACATATTGATCAACCGTTCCAACACACTGGTAACGGCTTCAAACCCGGGCTGATCTTCCTAAGGACGAGAAGTGGAACATCTGCGATCCATGGTCTGCACAAGATAAAAAATAATCAGCATCCAGATCAAAGTTGATTATAATTCATTCATGTATGCATGATCTGTGTACTGTTGTGCCAATCCTAGATCGAGCCAAGCTTGTTTAATATATCAGTCAAACTAATACATTAGCCAAACCTGAGCTTTGATACCACTAAAAATCTTATCACGCCCCGCTTTTCAAAAGGAAATACGAAATACGGATAAGTGACTAAGTCCTGCGAATGATTTTCATCATCCATAAGCTGTCAGGATCTTTACAATATGTCACAGGAATATCAGAGTAATAAATAAGGAAAAGTCAACCACGCATGCATAAATGAATCAATATACCAATAGGAATTTACTTGAAACAAAATGTAATAATCTCAAATAAATCAAATATGGAAACATGTCAAAAAAATCTTGGTTCATACAGTCCAATACAAATAATCCAAGTAGCAGATATATTTATTCAAAATAAGCAACATGAAATAATAATTATAATAGCAAGAACTCCAGGAACTAGAATCTCAGATCACCTACTCCATCAGGCAATTGGTCACCATAATTTGCAATTTAATAATTTGTAGGAAGATAAAAAAGAAAACAAAACGCCCGTCAATACAAGTTACGGGCCGCTTATAGTGCAGGCATAAGTACAGAAAAAGATAAACATATATAGAATAACAGCGGAAACAAACATAACATGGAATAGGCATGTCAACAAAGCAGGATAATTAACATGAATCAGGAAACAAAATCAAGTAACATGGTGTGCTAACAGGTACATGTAATATGTATCAGATGTCAAGTATCATGCAAACAAGTAAACAAGTAACAGATGAACAGGTAAAAACAAGTAGCATATACATGTAAACATGTAACAGGTGTCATGTTATGTCATGTCAAGTCTTTTATTTATTTCTATCTAGGTATCACTTCATGCGTCCCAGATTTTTACCACATGGTTGCTACTTTCAAACAAGTTAGGTTTAGATTTCGTAGTGGAGGCTATTTGGCTGTGTACTCAGGGATCAGGAAAATATGTACAAAAACAAGTACAGATAGAACCTACTGGTCCTCTTTCGAGTACACCTTCCTATAAGGAAGCGTGCAGTCAGGTAATCAGGTAAATAGGATCGTGTATCATGTAGTCATGAAACATGTAACATGCGGGAAACACAGGCCCCCTTCTAAGTACACATTTCTATATTATCTACTACTAGATATTTCCCTTAACTCTGACTTGATTATTTGTTATTATTATCAAACAGGCATGTATGTGTCACAAACATGGAAAGAATAACATGGCATGAACAAGTAACAGGCTCAGGTTGCAAGATAAACATGCACAGGTGATAGACAACACGTAAAAGGATAGAACAACAAAAATTCTAGTTCAGGACTGCAAGACAGTACTACACTAAATCTGGAATTCCCGTTGCTACAAATATGTAAATCTGAATCCATCAAAAAATCTAAAAAATAGACACTCGGCCGAATCTAGCAAATATATATAAGTCATATGGTATTTCAAAAAAATAAGACTCAAAACAGATTTTTATCTAGAAAATATGTTCAGCCAGAAATCAGAAGTTTGTATTCATAAACAGAAAAATGGCATGAAAACTTACTGATTAAATCCATGAAAAGTTTGGGGTATTCCCTAGTATGTTTAGTATCAGAATATGAAGTTTCATAATTTTCCAACATAGATGGTTTAGGAAATCAGAAAGCAGCAAGGTACAATAGTTTTGTAAATCTGGAATCATAAATACAGCAGTACTAAAACAGTAATAGGTTACAAAATATAAATCAAAATCCAAATCCGTCAAAAGGGTGATAAAATAGATACAGTAGGCTATAATTCATATTCACAAAGTTTTTATAAACATCAAATAGAATCAGGTCGAAATTATGTTTTTTTACTGAACAGTATGAAAATTCTGCATGTATAGTAGTTGTTTGGAAATATAAAATAGTTTATAAAAGTCATCAATTAAGTCCACAAAAATTAGGGATTGATTCCAATCAGGTCTAAATGTACTCAGCAAAATATTGGATCAAAATATTATCTTTAACATCAGTATAAAAATAAATTACCATACAGAATTCATATAAAAAAGATCTGGAATTTTCTACACATCTGTAGTAAAATAGCCATAACTTGCAACTCATAAATCGAAACTGAAATCTGTCAGAAAATATGGAAAGTAGACAGGATTTTCTATAATTCATATTCACAAATAATTTTCATTTACTGACCTTAATAGGGTCTAAAATATTGAACAAAACGGGGTAACAGAAAAGACAAAAGTATTCTTCATGCATAAAATCAACTAGGTCATATGTAACACATCCAAATCATAACAAAGTGTGAAGCATGGTGTACCAGATGTCCAAGCAACATGGTATAGATTGTTCGACAAGTCTACAAGTCTAAATTCATGCCGCGTGTGTAATGAGACAACTACGGACGGATCAATACATAGAGACAAGATATAACAGGAATTTTGCACAAGAATTGTCTCTTGAACACAACTACACTACAAGCGGTATTTAGTACTTGTATTTGCAGCAGAAATTAATACAAGTTACTTGCCTTATAGTCGACAATAGAAACAAAGCAAAGAGCGAGAATAAAGGGAACGGATTTCCGGGTACGAACACAACGAACGAACGACGAACCACGAGTACAACTCACGAACAACGAACTACGAGCACAACTCTCGGAATCACACGCAACCAAAACAACACTCGCACACAAGAGTCACGGCGAACAACCCGAGTGCACGGCATCGAGAGAACGGCGAACGATGGCGGGGAGCACTCGCTACTGCTTCTATCAGTCGTCGGAGGAGCAGCACACAGGGTGCGTCGGGATGCTGCTGTGCTGCTGATATGGAGTCGCAACAGGGAGCAGCTGCTGGAGCGTCGGGCTGTCGAGGTGAGGGAACAGCACAGGGGTGCGGGCTGTTGTGTCGTCGCTGGCTGTGGGAGAGGAGAAGGGAAGGAGGGGCTGCCGTGGTGGTGGTTCTGGCGTCAAGAAGGGGGGTCGACAGCGGGGCTTGGGGATTGGGGGGACAAGGACGACGGGAAGGGGATGCAGGGAGAGGCTAAAAGAGATCAGGGGGGTGGGGGTGGGGGGGTCGGGAGTATGGGCTGAACGGGGTGCTGCAGGTAGGGAATAAGGGTAGCGGCTAGGGTTTGGGGATATAAGGGTAGATATATAACAGGGTGGATATATATATATACGTGGGGTTATTAGGGTTTAGAAGGGGTGACGGTTTAGGGATTAAATTGGTTAATGTGTTAAATTATATGGGATCCAATAGGGTTTTAATAAATAGGATGAACCAACAATAGCAAGATAGGAACAAAACGAGTAAATAAAATAGATGTGAATAATTAAAATAATGGAGATAAAAAATAATGGCCCGATCAAACAGAAATGAGATAAAATGTGACAATTGAATTAAGAAGATCGAATTAAGAGACGAAAAACCAAATAGATGAATATATTGAAAAAATAAGATCAATACACGGTTCCAAAAGGGGTACAATAAGAATAAATACACAAAAAAGAAAAATACACGCAAAAATACATAAAATAAAAAATAGGGGTTACATCAGGGGAGGCCCTTCCACGAACTGGCTTTGCGCTTATCTGAGGCCCCCCGAAATTCTGGTGACGCTCAGAGTGGTTTGGCCGGCTCGTCTAGTGGAGCATCAGTTGGTGGGACGGAACGAGCAATAAGCCCCGATGGTGCGACTCGATCCGTGGATTTGGATGTTGCTTTAGGCGATTCGAGGGGAAGAGATAGTGCTGGTTTTCCTGTGAGAAGCCACAAACCGCGTGTCTTTAAATAGGAATGTCCCACTACCTCGGAAGAGTTGAAGGGGTGCTGAGTGAGACTTCGTAACTCTTATAGGGACTTATTCTTTCTTCAACACTTGTATCCAAATTATTTTTGTGAAATAAAATTTTTGCCAAGTGGTTGAGAACTGTTTCTTAAGAATTATGTTTTATTCATTTTAACTTGGTTTAGAGGGCACTCATTCGGCGAGGTATTCCCCACATACTTGCTTGGGAGCAAGTATGCCCGTGCGACTCTATGAATCTTAAACAGATTCCGCAATTGTCTGTTGGAGTGCTTTAGCATATGAACCACGGGTCGTTTCAGGAGTACTCAACGGCGAGCTGTAACCCTCACACTTGCTTTTAGGGCATGTGGCTAGAGTGGCTTTGTGATTCGTGAGTGGACTCCGAACAAAGTGACGATGAGTTTTAGGAGCACTCGACTAGCGAACCGACCCGCGCACACTTTCTCGAAAGCATGTAGCTATGGCGGCTCTATGAACCATGAACAAACTCCACACTTATCCAAAGTTATTTCAGGAGTACTCGAACGGTCGACATAACTTCGCACGTGTGCTTAGGAGCAATGTAGCTAGAATTGCCTTCTGAACCGTGAATGGACTCCGAACAGAGTGACGATGAGTTTCGGGAGCACTTGAATGGCGAACCGATCCCCGCACACTTGACCGGGAGCATGTGGCTATGGCAGCTCTATGAACCATGAATGAACTCCACACTTGTTTAAAGTTGTTTCAGTTGTACTCAAATGGCAGGCATAACTTCACACATTTGCTTAGGATCAAAGTAGCTAGAATTGCGCTGTGGACCATGAGTGGACTCCGAACAGAGTGACGACGAGTTTTGGGAGAACTCGAATGGCGAACCGATCCCCACACACTTGCCCGGGAGCATGCGGCTATGACGGCTCTATGAACCATGAATGGCCTCTACACTTGTCCATTGGAGATCTTTGTGAAGGGGTGGTGTAACTCAGGGTTAACCATGTGTCTAACTCATTGTTTGTGTCCGATGAACTTATACAACAATTTTGCAAACAAAAATACTAAAATTTTATTGAACAATAAAACTAGGTGGCTGCTTTGATGCTAGCCTTTATTACATATTATGATCGTTATAATTGTTGGCATTTTTTACATGTTTCGATGCTATCTATTGGGCGAGGGCGTTAAGCGCCCTCTTTGTATTTCATTAGATGTTCGGCATTTTAAGTCCTTGATATCTTCTTCCCCTCCAAGTCTTCAAGTCGGTAAGTTCCTAGGCGGACAACTTGTAAGACTTTGTAAGGTCCTTCCCAGTTAGGGCAAGTTTTTCCTTCTTCTGAGGGATGGATATTTCGAGCTTTCGAATGACAAGGTCCCCTTCTTGAATGTTGGTCGGGCGCACCTTCTTATTATAGATACTCTCTACCTTATGCTGGTAGATATTTCTACGGATTATGGTTTTTTCTCGGACTTCTTCGAGAAGGTCAACAATAGCTCGAATGTCGTTCGAGTTACGTTCTTGGTTGAACGAGAGGAGGCGAGGAGAAGGTATTCCGACTTCTAGAGGGATAAGAGCTTCCGTGTTGAATGTAAGGTTGAACGGGGACTCGCCCGTGGGGGTTCTCTTGGTGGCCCTATAAGACCAGAGTACGCTCGAAAGTTCTTCGACCTATTGTCCCTTGGCGGCTTCACCAAGTCTCTTTTTGAGATCATCCAAGATTTTCCGGTTGGCGTTCTCGGCTTGGCCATTGGTCTGAGAGTGTGATACTAAAAATAAATGCTGCTCAATTCCCAAGTCAGTGCAGAACTGGCAGAACATTTTACTAGTGAACTGAGTCCCATTATCGGTAACTAAAATGTGAGGGATCCAAAAGTGGAAAACTATGTTCTTCCAAAAGAATTATTGAATCCAGTGCTCGGTGATCGTTGCCAGTGGTTTAGCTTCTATCCATTTTGTAAATTAGTCAATAGTGACCACTAAGAAGGTTCGTTGTCCTATGGTAGGAGGGAACAACCCGAGTAGATCCATCCCCACACAGCGAATGGGATTGGGCTTGACATGTAGCTAGGGTTGGCATGGGGAATTTGCTTGATGGAAGAGTGTCTCTGGCATGAGGGGCATTGGCGGACGTAAGCTTGAGCATTACTTAGGAGAGTGGTCCAGTAGTACACCAATATGGCTGCCGCCTATTCCTTTGTGAATGTCTCGCAGGGCATAGTCGGCTTCTTTGGTGGAGAGGCACCGAAGTTATGGTCAACCATTGACCTGAGAGTAGGAGCGCTTGTAGAGAACCCCTTTTATGAGTATGTACCTTTCAACCTTTATCCGAATCTTTCTTGTTTCTTTGATATCCGCCGGGAGGACCCCTTTGTCGAGTAAGTCGACCAAATGTTTCATCCAATCATCTTCAGGTGTTTAAGGGGTGGTGATATGCATGAGTTCGACTGCTTCTTCTTCTTCGATGCTTGGTTTCAGAAGGACCTCGATCAGTACAGTGTGGTAAAGTCCGTCAAATGATGAGGAGGTGAGTTTGGAGAGGACATATGCTTGCCAATTTTCTTCTCGCGGAATGCGAATGACCACAGCTTCTTGGAAAATGGACATGATTTTCTTTACACACGCCAAGTACCTGATCATTCGGTCATCTTTCGCCTCGTATTCTCCTCGGGTCTTGTTTACCACCAATTGGGAGTCACGAAATACTCATGGCTTCACCGTTGTTCAAAGCTGGGAAACTGTGGCGCAACGAGAATTAGAGGAATAACTCATCAGGACCGATTTAAGATAATGCCTGCTGTAACCCCTGTTTTTCATTTTATGTATTTTGGGTATATTTTCTCTTTCCATTTATTATTTCAGCTTGTATCTCTTTTTGGACCGTATATTGGATCTTCATTTTCAATATATTCATTTATTTGTTTTGTCATCTTTTATTGGAGTTCTGGATCCTGTTGTCTCCCATTGTTTCGTCTCTGTTTGAACGAACTCTTATTTTTTATCCCCCTTTATTATTGTTCATATCCTATTTTTATTATTTTGTTCGTTTTGCTCTATCTTGATTTTTTTGGACCTATTCATACCCTAATTCTATACTTAAACCCATTTAACTCCTATCCATTAAGCCCCAAAACCAATAAACTCTAAATAAACCCTATACCCGTTAACATACCCTACCCGTTACCCATTTAAAACCCTCCTAACTACTCAGCCGCCACCACTAACACCATAACCCTAATATTTTTCCCAACCTATATATATATATATATATATATATATATATATATATATATATATATATATATATATATATATATATATATATATACCCCATGCCCTGTTCACCATCATCACCTCAGCCGCTCTAATCCATTACCCCTGCTCTCTCCCGACCTATTCCCCGTGCTCCCCCTTTCTCCTCTCGACGTCGCTGTCACTTGCAACAGTCGGTAACCCCATCCTCTGCCCTCCTTCTCTCCCGCTGCACCCTCTGCAGCGACCCCGACGCCCTTGCTCCCTGTTGCATCTCTCCTTGACGCAGCCACCCTTGGTCGATCCTCTTATGCTGCGCCCTGTGCCCCTGCCGTCTTCAGCCCGATGCACCACCCTGTCGTTCCCCTTGCGTTGCCGACTCCTGACGCTGTGCACCTCCCTGCTGTGCCCCTCCTTTCGGTGACTGCACCGACAACATCACAGCCAGCGGGTTCCTCGGCCTTGGTCGCTGTCGTCTTCTTCCGTGTCGTTGCTCTCTCCCTTTCATTGTGTGCGTGTGTTCTTGTTTGGTTCATGGGTTTGTTGTTCGTTGGGTTCGTTGCCCGGGAATCCGTTCCCGTTATTCTTGCTCTTGTGCTGTTCTCGTCGTCGTCTCTAAGGCAAGTAAATTGTATTATTTTCTTTGTGTAATACAAGTACTAAATACTGATTGTAGTGTAGTTGTGTTTTAGAGACAATTCTTGTGTGAAACCTCTGTTGTATCTTGTCTCTATTGTGTTGACACGCCCGTAGTTGTCACATGACACCCCTGACATGAAATAACTTGATGCTGACCACTTCTTGTTGTGTATATGCATGTTGTTCATGACTTGTTGTACGATCTCGTATGCTTGATGTGTTGATTAGTAGTATAACTTGTTGTAGACTTACTAAATACTCTATACCATGTTGCTTGGACATCTAGTACACCATATTTCACGTTTGGTTATGTTTTGGATGAGTTTTATATGAACTAGTTGGTTTTGTGCATGAAGGATATTTTTTGTTTTGCCGTTTTTTATCAGTATTTTAGACCCTATTAAGTTCAGTATATGAAAACATTTTGTGAATATGAATTATAGATAATTATTTCTACTTTTCAGATTTTCTGACAGATCTCAGTTTCGATTTATGAGTTTCGAGTTATGTCTATTTTACTAGAGATGTGTTTAAAATTCCAGATCCAGTTTTATATGAATTCTGTATGACTATTTATTTTCTACTGATGCTAAAGATAATATTTTAACCCAATATTTTTCTGCTTACAACTAGACTTGATTGGATTAATCCATAATTTTTGTGGATTTAATTGATAACTTTTATAAACTATTCTATGCTTGCAAACAACTACTATACATGCAGAATTTTCACACTGTCCAGTAAAGAATCTTAATTTCGACCTAATTCTATTTACTGTTTATAAAAACTTTGTGAATATAAATTATAGCCTACTGTATCTATTTTATCACCCTTTTGATGGATCTAGATTTTGATTTATATTTTGTGAGATATTGCAGTTTTAGTACTGCAGTGTTTGTGATTCAAGATTTACAAAACTGCTGTATCTTGCTGCTTTCTGATTTTTGTTGAGTATTCTATCTATGTTGAAAAATTATGAAACTTTTTTTTCTGATACTAAACATACTAGGGAATACCCCATATTTTTTGTGGATTTAAATAGTGAGTTTTCATGCTGTTTTCCTGTTTATGAATACAAACTTCTGATTTCTGGCTGAACATGTTTTCTGGATTCAATTCTGTTTTGAGACTTATTTTTGTGAAATACCATATGACTTATATATATTTGCTAGATTTGGCGGAGAGTCTATTTTCCAGATTTTTTAACGGATCCAGGTTTGCATGTTCGTAACAATGGGATTTCCAGATTTAGTGCAGTACTGTCTTACTGTCCTGAACTAGAGTTTTCGTTGTTCTATCCTTGTATGAGTTGTCTTTCACTTGTGCATGTATATCTTTCAACCTGAACCTGTTACTTGTTTATATCATGTTATACTTGCCCTGTTTGAGACACATACATGCCTGTTTGATAATACTAATAAATAACCAAGTCGGGATTTAAAGGGAAAGATCTAAGAGTGGAAAATACAGAAACGTGTACTCGGAAGGGGATCTATAGATCCTACATGATTACTTGATATTTCACACTTGAGGCTTGATATTTCACACTTTAGGTTTGATACTTCACACTTGAGGCTTGATACTTCATACTTGACGCTTGATACTTGATTACTTGATACTTGTCCCTAAGTACACTGCCCTCTATGATCCATTATAAAATCTAAAACGAAATTTATTTGAATGTAGCAACCATGTGGTAAAAACCTAGGACGCATGAAGTGCTACCTAGATAGATTTAATACAAGACTAGAACATGATCACTTGAAACTTGCTACTTGTTACTTGTACATGATACTTGATACTTGTTACTCGTTACTTGTTACTCGTTTGCGTGATACTTGTTTTACTTGACACTTGATACATGCCACTTGAACTTTTTCACCTTGCTATGCTAGTTATTCTATTTTGTTATCATGTCTATTCCATGCTTTGCTTGCTTCCGCTGTTGTTTTATATTTGTTACCCCTTTTCCTGTACTTGTACCTGCACTACAAGCGGCCCGTAACTTGCATTGACAGACATTTTGTTTTCTTTTCCTCTTCCTGCAATTTGCTAAATTGCAGATTTTGGAGATCAGCTGCCAGATGATGTAGGTGATATGAGTTTATAGCTGGCTGGAGTTCTTGCTATTATTATTTTTATTTCTTGTTGCTATCTTGAATAATTGTACTTGGTTACTTGGATTATTTGTATTTGGGCAATGTGACCCAGGACTTGTTCAGATTTGGTTTATTTGAAATTATTATATTTTGGTTTTAAGTAAATTCTTGTTGGTATATTGATTCATATATGCATGCGTGGTTGACTTCTCTTACTTCCGACTCTGATTATTCTTGTGAAATGTTGTAAAGATCCTGACAGCTTATGGATGATGAAAATTATTTGCTGGGCTTAGTCACGTATCCGTATTCCGTATTCTTTTTTTGGGAAGCGGGGCGTGACACCTGCTCCACTCCTTCTGAGGCAAGAGGACCCATCCGCATAGACATTCCAAAGTGGGGGGTTGTCTCCTTCCTCAAGAGGATCAGGGATCGTACTTTCGACGATGAATTCGGCCAAAGCTTGGGCCTTGATTGCAGTTCTCAGTCAATAGTTGATGTTGTGTTGGCTCAGCTCAATAGACCATTTCATGAGCCTTCCGGAGCTTTCAGGCTTGTAGAGAAATTGCTTGAGCGGCTGATCAGTGAGGACCCAAATGGAGTGTGCTTGAAAGTAGGGTCTGAGCTTTCGGGCGGCCGTTACTAGAGCATATGATCTTTTCCATCTTTATGTACTGAAGCTCCGTTTCATGGAGCACCTTGCTTACGTAGTAGATCGGCCTTTACACCCGCTCTTCCTCTCTTACTAACACAACAGTGAAGGTTTGATCTGAGGTGGCCAGGTAAAGGTAGAGGATTTACGAGATGCTTTTTAAGGCTTTCAAAGGCCACTTGTTGTTCTTCCCCCCACTCGAAATTCTTCGCTCCTCGGAGAGCTTTGAAGAAAGGTAGGCATTTCTCTCCTGACTTGGAGAGGAAACACCCAATGGCGACCAGGCGGCCAGTAAGCTTCTGGATTTCCTTAATCATAGCTGGGGGAGACATATCGAGGATGGATTTGATCTTTTCAGGGTTGGCTTCAATGCCTCCTTGACTCACCATAAACCCCAAGAACTTTCTCGTTGAGACCCTGAAGGCACATTTCGAAGGGTTCAGCCTCGTATTGTAGATCCGGAGTATATTGAACGCTTCTTGGAGGTCGGCGACAAGGTCTTCTTTCCTAAGACTTTTTATGAGCATATCATCCACGTATACTTCTATGTTTCGACCGATCTGCTCCCTAAAGACTTGGTTCACCAAGCATTGATATGTGGCCCCGACATTCTTCAGCCCAAAGGGCATAACTTGGTAGCAATAGAGCCCCTAATTGGTGATGAAGGACGTCTTTGGGATATCTAGCGGGAACATTCAGATCTGATTATATCCCGAGATAGCATCCATAAAGCTTAATATTTCATGACCTGAGGTGGCATCTATCAAAGCATCTATGCTCAGAAGTGGGAAGGGATCTTTTGGACATGCTTTGTTGAGGTCGGTGAAGTCTATGCAGATTCTCCACTTGTCGTTGGCCTTTTGACCATTACAACGTTTGCTAGCCACTCGGGGTAACTAACTTACTGGATGAATTGAGCTACTAGGAGCTTCTCACCCTCTTCTTTAATGGCATGTTGCCTCTCGTGCACAAATTTACGGTGCTTCTGTAGGATAGACTTGGCTTTCGGATCCACACTTAAGCAATGTACAATCAAGTCTTCGGCAATACCTAGCATATCCTCGGTGGTCCAAGCGAATAGGTCCTGATTCTCCCTAATGCACATGATAAGTTGCTCCTTTACTCGGTGGGGGAGTGTTTTGCTCACCCGGAAACACTTAGCTTTATCCTCCTCAGAGAAAGGGATTTATGCCAGTTCGTCCATGGGTTCGGAGCTAGCTTGCCCCATATCAAGGGGAGTTCGAAGGCATCGAGGGGAAGAACCGAGCCTCCCATGGTAGCTGTGTAATAGGCCTAAGCGGCCTCCTGACTTCCCATGGCTTCCCCCACTCCTGTGGCTGAAGGGAATTTCATATTTAGGTGGTATGCTGATGCAACTGCTTGGAAGGCTGCTAACCCTAAGCGGCCGAAGATAGCACTGTAGGCAGATTTCATGTCGACCACCATAAAATCTATCTGTGCAAGCAGTCGAAGCTTTCTCTAGAGTGACGTCGAGGGTCAGGATTCCCTCGATCATCATGGGGGCTCCTAAGAATCCGTGGAGGGTGTATCTAGCGGACGTGAGTCGATCCTGCTTGAGTTTGAGGCCCTCAAACACATTTAAAAAGAGGATGTTGACTGAACTGCCGTTATCAACCAGGACTCGACGCACTTCATGGTTTGCCATACACAGTCTAATCACGAGTGTGTCGCAGTGAGGAGTTCAGATGCCTTCCAAGTCCCGATCTGAGAAGGTGATGCTAACTCCTGAACCCCTCGGGGGAGGGATGTTGGGTACAGAATTTACCTTTCGAATGAAGGCCTTCCCAGATGAGTTGGAGGGCCCCCATAGGTCCTCTGTGGATCGCATGAAATATCTCATCCACCTCAATCCCTAGGACTCAGTTGGCCTTTTACCCGTTTGTTGGGTCCCCTCGGAGGAGGAGATTCGAGGTCATTTACCTGGGCAAATTTGACAAGATATCCTCGTCGAAGCAACACCTCTACTTCATCTTTAAGAGCTTGGCACTCATCCGTAAGGTGACCATGATCCTTGTGGAAGACACACCACTTTGTTTTATTCCGTCTTTTGCTTTGGGAATTCATCTTAGGGGGAGGTCGAAGGATCCTGTCCTTGTCAACTTCCATAAGAATGGCAGATATGCTTGCATTTAGTGGGGTGTACTTTTCAAAATGAGGCATGAGAGGGGGCGGCGCTTGCCAGAGGCGTCTTTCTGAAATTTTTGGGGCTCATCTTCGTTAGTGCCTTTTCGTTTGTTCCCGGACTGAGGCACCTTCTATTCTTGGGGGCATATCGCATCTTCGACTCAGATGTACTTCTCAACTCTCTGAAGGAGGTTAGAGAAGTCCCGAGGAGGTCTTTTGACGAGGAAATCTTTAAGGTCATCATGCTTGACATTGTATTTGAATGCGGTCATTGCCACCGCAGAGTCGAGTGAGGGGATGGATCTGGATTTCGCTGTAAAGTGTTGGACATAGCTATTGAGGGACTCCCTGTCTCTTTGCCTGAGGTCTAACAGTGAGGCATTGGTCTTCTCCAACTTGCGGCAAGTGACGAAGTGTCTGAGGAAGAGTTTTTCAAGTTGGTCAAAGGAAAATATGGAGCCTGGGGAAAGGCGAAAGAACCATTTTTGTGCGAGCCTTTTAAGGTTGCCGGAAAGGTTTTGCACAGGAGGGAGTCGGATGCTTGGTGGATCATCATGAGAGTTTTAAGACTCTCGATGTGGTCTACCGGATCGATCTATCCGTTGTACGATTCAAATGTCGAGACCTTGAAGTTGGTAGGGATAGGAGCTTCAATAAATTTTTTTGGAGAATGGAGGTCTGACGGGACGGTATCTTCCTTCTTGTTCTGTTCCTTCCCTTTTCAGCGATGCCAGACAGTCTTCCATCTTTTGGAGACGCTGGAGGACAATATCTTCCTGTTGATCATATCTGGTGGATCCACGGGATTCTTCGCGTCATGTAGGAGAAGGATGGATAAGACTAGGTTGTCGAGTCTGAGGCGGAACTATGCCGAGGGCATGGAGGATATCTTCCTTGAACTCTCGAAGCTTGGCTCTAGTGACTGACATTTCCTTATTCATTCCCGTCCTAGGAGCTATCCTGCTAGTTAGAGTTAGATGCCTCCTTTCTCCGAGATGAGTTCTTCTGTGATCTCTTGGGGAATGGCGACCCCTTCGCCCCCTAGGAAAGGGGGATCTCCGTCGTCTATGAGGAGAGAAACTTCTTTCGCGTCTCTTGGGAGAAGGGAATCTCTTTTGTCTATGTGAAGAGGGACTTCTTCTGCTCCCCCTCTGCTCGGGGTGGGGGGTTTCCTCGCGAGCTCTCCTCTCATTGAAATGGGTCAGGAGGTTCGACTCTTGCTGGCGATCTACGATGACTTGACGGAGGTCGGGCTGTGGTTGAGGGAGTGAGGAAGGAGTAGAGGTGTACACTGATCCCCTGTTTTTGACAAGGGGTCTAGCGGATGGTTCAGGGCGACTCCGACGAGAGCCCCCCGGCGGGGCCTCTCCTGGTGAAGGCAAGGCGAGCTGAAGGAAAGGCTCCGCTTGCTGTGAGTGAAAGGTGGGATGGAGTTCCTCTAAAGGAGGAGGTGGATGAAAAGGGTTGGCTCGTCGGCTTGAGGCCACCACCTTCCCTTTCCCCTTAGGAGGCATGCTGGATGGCTTGTTCTCACCCGGTGATGTTTGATCGGATTTCTTTGTTGTTTCCACAAACGACGCCAATCTGTTGCTGCTTTTTTCAGTGTGGGAGCAATCAAAAGATGTGGATTCTTTTCGAGGAATAATCAAGAATTTGACCTTTGGAATTTCAACGGTGCTGACTGCCTTTGACCGTAATTGACTCGACGATCTGACCCGTTTGCACCGTAGGATTTGACTCATGTGGTGACGATCGCCTCCGATAGCCTGCAAAAAGTCTCAAACACCGGGATTGATCCTGATGACAGACCCTCTGACGTTCAAGTCAGAAATCAAGAAGAATATGATAGAGCTTTTTTGGAGCAAAATATTGATTACCTATTTCTGGTGGAGGTAGGTGGGGTATTTATTGTCGCCTTTGGGACTAGTTTCGAGATTATCATATGTCTCCACTTCCCAGTGTTTTTGGATAAGAAATAGAGTTTAAATTCCTTCATGATAAGAAATTTTGTTTAAACAGCCTCTTAGGGATAATCATGAATTTGAATGACTCTTTTAAAGGATTTGTGTTTATTTAGAATGGGCTACCATCATATCCCAGTAATGCAGATCCGCTTTGGGTTATTGGGCCTTGGAAAAGACCCAGTTCCCGTTTACAGATCCATTTACAGTGGAAATTACCGTTTTACCCCTAAGAGCTTTGAGATTCGTACCCGATTTGAACGGTCCTGATTTAGTTCTATTTTTAGCCATATCACAACTGTGCTTCCTCATTAAACAAAGTCAAATATGCTTCTGCACTTGTATCTTTTGTTATGATTTTGAATACACATCTGAAATAATTTATTCCTAATTAATCATTTTTTGTATATTGGATTAAAGTATGAAAATAGAAAATAACCAAAATAGCAGTTAGTGGGCCTTTTGGTACACGGATTGGAGAATTCCTTGAAATGGGCGGATTCCCGAGATTGTGAGGGTAGGAATCATAATTCTTAGGAACGTTGCAATACTGCGTTTGGTACAAAATATTGCTTTTCTAGGAATATTTTATTATTGTGTTCAATTCATTCCCATCAATCCTTCGCTATAGTAGACATTACCAAAAATACCCTTTTGACTTAGGTATAATAAAAAACATAATTGTTATCTACTTTGGTAATCGATGCTTATGCATGACACGTGCAAAACCAATATTGATATATATCTTATAAAACCTAAGTACAATAACAAATAGATGACTAAAAAATTTATATTATGATTCTAATATATTTCAACCAGGTTGATAAAAAATATAACAAAAATAAAAAAAGGAAATGCACACAGTACGAACACATGATCTTAGGCATACATAGATTATAATTATCAATGAAATATATTATATATGACTTAGTAGATAAAGGGGCCCCCCTTCAGTTGTTAATGAATAATGGTTGGTACTATTGTTAAAATAGATACAATAGACTGAAACATATATCATACTTATTTGATTATGTTCAGTCTCTAATTGGACGTTCCTATTTATATATAAATATGAACAAATTCCACTCTAATAAGGTAGAGTAACAAATTTGTTGGAGGGAACATAGAACTATAATATGATAAGGCAGAAAGATTATAAAAAATCTAGAGGTTATTTTGGTAAAGTGATAACCTCAGTTATTTTTTTACGTGGAGGAATCCACAAATCACATGCTTTTAAAGATGAATGTATATCCTTCCCAACAAAGAATTTTGATTCTCATGAGGAATTTAAGAATCCTTCCAAAACTGTACTCATATTCTACTAAACCAGGTAATCTAGAGGGTAATCTTAGATTTCCTTGTATATTACTGCGTATCAGACGTCCCCTTAGTTTCACACTTTCCCTTCTTCCACATCCATTACTTCTTTTTCCAATTAATTTCAAAGGATTATTTTTCAATGAAATTTGATCACATGCTTCACAACTAATCTTCAAAAAAAAAATAGTGGTAAATAATATTTCAAATGACATCAATTCTGGAATAAAATATACAAAATAAATTATACAATGTATATTTGGATTTATCTTTATTGTAGTGCTACTTGTTGTTGTGAACAAGAATCCTGATAATTAGTAAAAAAAGAATATAGTTTACAAAAGAATATATACATGTATAATGAAGATACTGAATTGTATAACCAATCTAAGATTTGAATTCAGGGTTAATAAATATTATAAATATATGGAGCTCTCTCCTCACAATAACATCTAATTGCATATAACATCTCAAGATAGACATACTACATAATAGAAATAAAGAGACGCAACGTATAAGTTTGACAAATGTAGTTCGTCCTTTGCAACTATGAGTAATTTTGTATTGAACTTTTATATTTGGTTGATTTTCAAAGTTGGATAGACCTTATTAACTAAGGACTGCTATCACTAATATATATATATATATTTTTTTGAGGGAAAAGGTGGAATAAGGCCACCCTATTTCATTAATAAGAAATTAACAAAACAACCCCAGCATACTGGGACACGTTACAACATACAGACAGAAAAAAACTTGAAGCGACATGACCAGTACATATAATCAGCTCTCACTCTAAACTACGAGGACCAACTAATTGTATGTCCGTCAAGCAAGCTTCGAGCACCCACCTCCACGGCACGCGCACACCCACCTGAAGTGAATCAAGCGGGATTTGAAAATTTGCCGCCCCCATCCTTCTACCTCACCAAAGCAACTTCACACATGGCCCAATCGGAGTCGCACCCAAAAGGAGAGCCGTGGAGAGGGTACTCACCTCTGTCACACTATAGCTCTCATCAGCAATTTCTCACCAAACAAAACACTCGGTCACCCTAACCACGAACACCAACAAGGAGAGAGCCGTGAAGATGATACATTCACCTCTCATATGCATCTACTCTCTCTAGTGATTTCTCACAAACACTAACAGACACCAGCACAGAATAGAGAGAAGCAACATCTTTACTCTCTCACTCTCTCACTCTCTCTCTCTCTCACGCAAAACCCAAAACAATCACAACTAACAGAAGCATCACCTTCTCCTCTCGCCCCTACGGGCGTTGGACATTGTAGATTGCAGGTTTATTGATGAGGGCGTAGTGGCGGCGCTGTTGCGAAACCTGTGGTCGTGGATTAATGGGTGTCGAATTCAGGGTGCGACTACCCCACTACCGATAAAAAACCGATACATCTCCACCTCAACAATTTCTACAAGACACCTCATGGGGGGACCCCGTCTACGGGCCCAAGCCCCACCTAGTGTTGTAAAGGTGCGCACCTATGGGGGGACCCCATCTTCGGGCCCTAGCCCTGTAACCGTGCAACACCGATCCCAGGCACTTCCTCCACTCCCCCCACACAAACAATAACCAAATCAACCTGCTGCCATCTCTAACTCTAGTACTACCATCACACTTACTCTCTCTTCTTCGCATACACAACTAGCAACTCAACATCCAAATCACAGCTGCAGATCACCGCAGTTACGTTGAGTGCGCAGACTGGCGCGACATAATCGCTCCGCGACAATTGAGACAAGCACCCCAGATTGAGACAAGTGTGCACACATCACGGAGGGACCCCATCTTTGGGCCCAAGCTCCACAATCGTGCAAGACAACTTAACTTCCGGCATCTACACACGCACTACCAACCCTTGCAAAAACAAGCCGAGAGTGTGGACATGGTGGCAAGCGCACAGAACATCCAGGAAAAAAACTAGCAAATCCACCCAATCCCAACCTAACCCCAACCCCAATCCCAAACAACACACCCCCAAACCCTCACCAACAGTCGACGGGGGGTGGCAACAGATCCGACCGTCGGACATGGTCGATGGCCCACCACAGAGCTAAGGCCGACAGGGCTTTGACGGGAAGGTAGATCGGGGAGGTGGACTGGGCATTTAGAGTTCAGACAGGTCTGAGATAGGGTGAGGGGGCGGGGGAGTTGAGAGAGGGCGAGGGGGCGTGGTAAGGTGTCGCGCGACGACCTACGCCGACGCCAGCTGAAGGTCGACGGTGCTACGATGCTCAGTGGTGGTCGACGGCGCTACAAAAGACTCAGGAGGGGACGACTTCGAGTGGTAGGGAGACCGGAGAGGGGGAGACTTGGGGGGAACGCGGCGCCGCCGTCGAACGGCGGTCGGGGAGGGGGCGGTGCGACCCCGGCCGCCACCCCCTCCAACCTCTCTCTAGATCTAGGGTTTTATTTTTGGGGGTTATCACTAATGTATGCTGCATGAGTTCTTCTTTTAATAGTTTATTGCACAATAATTTGATGCATAACTTTTTTGCCTGGAAGTATTGATATTGCTCATGCTTTAAGAAACATCTTCTAAGCCAATTTAGTGGGTATAGAAGTTCACTTCTATGCTCCCAACAAATTATATGGTTATTGTTTGTACTTTAGCAGCAAGTTTTCTTAAGTGTCATGAATTCTGAAAAATAATCATTGTATTCGATTTAAGCATGTTTTCTCTCCATTTTACTATTTAAACCATTTAGATTCTATGTTTAGAGTGTGCAAGCTGTTTTTACTAGATTTAATACAAGTTCCTCAAGCTTCAAACATAAAAGTTGCTGCCATCTGAGAAAAAGAATGCTCTCTGTCGCAGTGTATCTTTTTTAGTTTCCTGCCTTTCCCTAACCAACCAAACATACAAATGCTAACAATGATGCAACATCATTTTAGTCATTCCAAGTTCCACTCCATAGCAAACTTTTTTTTAAAATTTAATTTAATTTTTTATTACTCATGCTTTAAGAAACATCTTCTAAGCCAATTTAGTGGGTATAGAAGTTCACTTCCATGCTCCCAACAAATTATATGGTTATTGTTTGTACTTTATAAGCAAGTTTTCTTAAGTGTCATGAATTCTGAAAAATAATCATTGTATTCGATTTAAGCATGGTTTCTCTCCTTTTTACTATTTAAACCATTTAGATTCTATGTTTAGAGTGTGCAAGCCGTTATTACTATTACTAGCTTTAATACAAGTTCTTAGCTTCAAACATAAAAGTTGTTGCCATCTGCGAAAAAGAATGCTCTCGGTCGCAGTGTATCTTTTTTAGTTTCCTGCCTTTCCCCAACCAACCAAACATACAAATGCCAACAATGATGCAGCATCATTTTAGTCATTCCAAGTTCCACTCCATAGCAAACTTTTTTGTTTTTAAAATTTTTTTTATTTTATTTTTTATTACTCATGCTTTAAGAAACATCTTCAAAGCCACTTTAGTGGGTATAGAAGTTCACTTCTATGCTCCCGACAAATTATATGGTTATTGTTTGTACTTTAGCAGCAAGTTTTCTTAAGTATCATGAATTCTAAAAATAATCATTGTATTCGATTTAAGCATGTTTTCTCTTCTTTTTACTATTTAAACCAATTAGATTCTCTATTTAGAGTGTGCAAGCCGTTATTACTAGCTTTAATACAAGTTCTTCAAGCTTTAAACATAAAAGTTGCTGCCATCTGAGAAAAAGAATGCTCTCGGTTTTTGTTTTTTGTTTTTGGCGCAGTGTATCTTTTTTACTTTCCTGCCTTTCCCCAACCAACCAAACATACAAATGCCAACAATGATGCACCATCATTTTAGTCATTCCTAGTTCCACTCCATAGCAAACTTACCTTTTTTTTTTTGTAAAAAAAAATACACACATACATACATACATACATACATACATACATACATACATACATACATACATATATATATATATATATATATAGGGAAAGCTTCGGTTGTGCACTACCTCTAGTGTACACGGCGTGTGCACTAGGCCTACGGGCGTTCATATCGACGATCCGAACCGTTCACATTGATCTACACATCTAAATTAGTCTAAATATGTAAAATTAAATTATTTGAAATTCATTTGCCCATCCATCATGTGACTATGAAAAACAATGATTTTCAGCCATACAATTTTGTAACACTTCAATGGATGGGTAAATAAATTTCAAATGATTTGATTGTACATATTTAGACTAATTTAGATGTGTAGATCAATGTGAACGGTTCGGATCGTCGATATGAATGCCCGAAGGTGTTCACTAGAGGAGTGCACATGCCGTGTGCACTAGAGGAGTGCACAACCGAAGCTTTCCGTGCACACGCCGTGTGCACTAGAGGAGTGCACAACCGAAGTTTTCCATATATATATATATATATATATATATATATATATATATATATAATTTACTATAGCTACAGTAAAACGGGGACATAGAAATACATAATTTAGAGAGGGAGTACCCAGTAAGGATAAGTTTAAAATTTATAAGTCGTAATTCTATTATAATCACCACACCTTCATAACTTTCACCTTCGCCCCCATCATTTATACACCCCCCTTTTTTTATAGAAATACATAATTTAGAGAGGGAGTACCCGGTAGGGATAAGTTTAAAATTCATAAGTCGTAATTCTATTATAATCACCATACCTTCATAACTTTCACCTTCGCCCCCATCGTTTATACACCCCCCCTTTTTTTGGTATCAAAGCCATATCATAGATTCCTCAGAGTTAAGACTCTTGTTTCCACCCTAGGTTAGTTACTACTTCAGAAAAACAGATCCTTAGCTGTAATTTTGAAAAATCAGACGAAGTAAAGCATTTATTTCATAACAAAGATCCATTTCAGAATACACTGATAGACTTAGTTATAAATTTGAAACGAAACCTAGACGCCAGAGAGAGCGAAGAACAAAAATTTAGAAATAGCCTAATTTCATCCCTAAGGGAGAAAAACCAGATTTTAAAAGATATATCTAGTAAGCTAGATTACATAAAAGACCAGAATAATTAAAGGTTACATCATTCTACACGAAGTGAAGAGAATCCTAGAATCATTGAGACAATAAACCAAGTACACGACGTTGTCACAAATAATTAATTAGAATTAAAAGAAATAAAAAGGATTGTTCTTAATTAATGCAAAAGGCCTATTTAGGAGCTTTAGATTATACAAAGACATTTCAACCTGGCCCCGAAGGTTATAATAATTATAACGCAGAGTCAATCTCAGAAAGAACTATTATTAAACAAAATAATACTATAATTAGACTTATCCTTAAAATCCTCAAAAGAATTGAAGAAATAGAACAAAAACTAGTAAGCAGGATTGAAGAGGTTAAGAAAAAACTACAGAAATTAGAAATATCAAATTTCCAGGATAACCTTAGCAAGATAACTGACAAACTAGGATCAGTAAGGCTAGAACCAACAAGAAAAGAACGGGTTACAAGGAAACCGGTAGTATTTACTTTTCCAACTGGACCATTAGAAAAGAAAGAACTATCAAAACCATGAGTAGGCCACTGACAGAAATTCAATCATACACAGGATCCTCTAGAACAATCAGGACAGACCATGGACCTACAAGTAGAACAAGACCACTTATCAATAAACTACTTTCCAAAAGGTCAAGTAATTATGATATCCAACTCGGAGAACTTATAGACCCTGAACAAGACTATGAAAGATTCCAAAAGGAAGGACCAATATCCTAAACCCAAAAATTCTTTACCAGACTGGACGTTTTGAATTCATACCAGAATTTTTCAGACATAACCGAGAACAAGCACCAAGTTGTCTAGGAAACTAGACATGTAGTCTACCTTTAGTAAGCCAGGAAGTAGGACATGAGCTTAGAACCTCACGGTATAAATTAATGCATTTAGGTTTAATAGTCATAGGCATTAAGGGACTTATGAGAAAAAACTTAGGCTGCAAAGCTCTAATCACCTTATATGATAATAGATGGAATGATATTGCTAGAGGTATGATAGCCAGTATAGAAGTTGAAATGAACAGCAATTCAGGAATATTTTATTGTAGCCCAGACTTTATGATGACTCTTCAAGATTTTACAAGATTTATCCATATTGGAATTCAGACAAAAGGATATGAAGAAGTCCACAACGAAGATAACCTATTAGTACACATAGCATTCTTAGGACGCACTACAACCAATTCAAAGGTAAAATATCGAGTAAACGTAACAGAAATAGTTGATTTATTAAGCAGCAAAGGAATAAAAATGGTAAAACCATTAACGTATGATTCCCAAAGGCTAGCAGGATTAGAATGGAATTTGGACAACTTCATAAACCCAGTAAAAACTCTTGTACCTCAAGAGGCATTTGTTTATCAAGAAAAAAGTAGAACTAGCATACGCTTTACAGATTATGTCCCACAAGTCCACAGAAACATATAAGAATTAGAAATGGATGTAGAATCTGATTTAGTGCATATCGAATGCCTTGAAACATTAGTATCAGAAACTGATAGGATTCTCTATCCTACAGAGTTAAGCCTAGGAAGGTTATCACCTAAAGAATTATTAGAACTCGAATACATGCATTATATGAATGGTTCTATAAAAGAACAGGAATATTTATACTATGATACAGAACAAAATATCAGAATCGGAATTCTACTGGAAGAAATAATACAAGAAGAAATAGATAATGAAACACAAATCTCAGAGGTATCATACCAAAAGGATCTAGTAGAAGAATCCGAAGTTACTTCCCCATATCGAGGAACACCAATATATAACCCATCAAGAGTTGTAATTGGCCATAGTGGTTATAGAAGTGGCAATACCCCCAGAACAAGAGTGGACGATTATAAAGAACCAGAAAATAAATATAAAACTAAAGGAAGGAGACAACCTTTAGAGCAACCAATTAAGTTTCAGACTAAAGGAAAAGCTCAGATTCTAAACCTAGCTGCCCATGATCCACAAGTTTGGTCAAACATTTTAGATGTATGGAAATATACACTGAGAGGAGATTATTATAGAACATCTTTAAATCTAGAAACAAAAGAAATGTATAAGTATTCAGAAACGTTTTTAGGAGAAAGCGTTAGGGCTTTATGGGAAGCCTTTAAAGTATCATATGTGGAAGATTATAATACAATGCTAATGCTAGGCCCCAATCCTTATAATTTTGTAAATAAAATACAAGCTTTAGTCACGGGAGAAGATCTGAATACGGGAGCGATAGGATTACAAAAAGATGCTATCAGAACTTTAGAACAATTAAGTCTATACAAATGGAAGTATATAAAGAAATTTCTTAATGATTATTTTTATTATACCTGTATTTCAGGAAATGCTTTTAACCAAGATTTAGGAGACAAATTATTTAGAAAACTTCCTGGAGCCCTAGGAATAGAAATAGCAGAAAAATGGAAAAATTGGCCAGAAGTAATGACAGCCGGACCAGGTCACCCATGGTCAATAGGACAAAGAATACAACATGTTATTAATTTATTAAAAGACAAATGTACAGAAATACAAATCCAGAAACAATTAAAAAACTCAGATTATGGGTTTTGTAAAGAAATATACACTCCTCAGACATATGGTATAGGAGAAAAAAGAACTAGAACTTATAAAGAACATAGACGCACGAAAGAAAACACAAAATATAGAAAGAAAAAATATTTCTTAAGAAAATCAAACAGACGAAAACCATATTTAGACCCTCAGAAACATGTTAGAAAATTTAAGCCAAATAGATTATACAAAAATAAACTCGAATGCTATACATGTGGTAGCTCAGAACATTTGAGTAGAACTTGTCCTAAAAGAATAAATAGACATGATAAATGTAGCATACTCATAGAATGCACAAATGAGGATTTAATTAATATTGACGAAGCAATATCTGATTCTGAATCAATTTATTCGATCGTCACCATAGAAGACTTTGAAGAAGAAAATGAGACGCAAGATGATAAACAGCCAAATGAATTAATTGAAGATTTTGCACCATTTCCTAATATACCAGAAATAGACTTCTCTGATTTAGATATGATGAACATAGAATCTACTAGTAAGGGACAAATAGCTCCATCATTCTCGACCTCAAGCTTATTGGAAACTTGTAAACACGACTGGCAGACCTGAACAGGTATGGATAGCATGCCATGTTTATTTTGTAAAGGATGCCCTAGTAAGATGAACAGAACAAAATGTTCCAAGTGTTACCAAGAAGGTTGCATGAAATGCATAAAAATAACTACAATATTACACTTAGTTATTCAATATCCAAACCAACAATAAATACTGATGAAGTAAAAATCCTAAGAAAAAGAATAGAAAATTTAGAAGATACACAGAAACTCCTTTATACAAAGGTAGAAACAATAGAAGAAAGGTTAGATAGAGGAAAAATGGTAGTAGACCAGAATGAGCCAAGAATAGATCCATATCAAATTGATCTAATTCAAATATGCAATAAAGATAGACTAAGGGCACTAAAAGTTAGATGTGTGGTAAGAATGATGGCCTACAAAGTAAAGTGTCTAGCATTAATCTATACATGGTGTACAAACTATATTATAAATAAAGATATAATCCCAAAACAATACATAGTAAAAGTCTCGAAACTTGTAGTAACCCAACAAATGGATGGAAAAGTTTTTACGTATGATGATCTGTTAATCCCAAATAGTAAAATTAGATTTGAAACCAACTGTGGAGAAAGTATAGAATACACATTACCTAAAGAATCCACATGGGTTAGACAACTTGATCTAAGCAATGATTTAATTTTGGGATTAAGCTTCTTATTAAAGGATAAAGGCAGTATGCTAATAAGTAAAGATTACTTGCAGTTACAGAAACATACAATCTTTACACCAGTTTATACACATGATGAACAACCATGATAAGAGAACTAGAAAATCCCAAAGAAGAAAAGGAATGCAATTGTCCTTATGAAAGGCAATGTGAGTTACATAACGTATTTCTCAATGACGATTACAGTGCTCATGACATAGATCAAGAGTATGAGATAGAAGTCTACACAGACTTTATGAATCTAGAACATCTTTATTACACCCTCATAAATGAACAAGATGTTGAACAATTAATATCAATAATAGAGAAATTAGGAATAATGGGTGAAGAAGTACTAAAGTATTGGGATAAAGATAAGGTCATGTGTAAGCTAGATATTATAAACCTTGAATATAAGGTTAGAACAACAAAAATAAATGCCACAAACCAAGACATAGATGATTTAAAAATGCATATTACAGAACTCCTAAAATTAGGAGTTATCAGAAGATCTGAAAGTCCCCATAGATCTGCTGCTTTTATTGTTAGAAAACACAGTGAAATAGCTAGAAGAAAAGGTCGAATGGTAATTAATTACAAAAGATTAAATGACAATACCAGAGATGATGCATATGATATTCCAGACAAAACCAGATTAACAAGGATGTAACATCTTTAGTAAATTTGATTTAAAATCCGGATTTTGGCAAATTAAAATGCATTCTGAAAGTGTAGAATGGACAGCATTTACATGTCCCGAAAGACATTTTGAATGGCTCGTCATGCCTTTTGGCCTTAAGAATGCACCATCTGTTTTCCAAAGAAAGATTGATGAAATTTTTCTAAAACACAAAATTTGCTGTTGTTTATATAGATGATATCCTAGTTTTTAGTAAAACAAGGCAAGAACACAGAGGTCATTTGCAGATTATTATTTCAGAATTTATTAATCATGGTATCATAATTAGTAAAACAAAGATGCAGCTGTATAAACCACAAATCGAATTTCTAGGAGCCATTATTGGGCAGGGAAAAATTAAACTACAACCCCATATTGCCCAAAAAGCTTTAGATTTTTCAGACAAATTAGAAGAATTAAAACAGCTCCAGCAATTTTTAGGGTTGGTCAATTATGCAAGACCATTTATAAAAAATTTAGGCAAAATTGGAGGACTCTTATATGCAAAAACTTTCCAGAAAGGACAAAGATACTTTAACAAAGAAGATGTCAAATTAGTCCAACAAATTAAGACCTTAATTAAAGAACTTCCAGAATTAGCTTTACCATTGGATTCAGACTATCTAATTATAGAATCAGATGGTTGCAATACAGACTGGGGTGCAACTTTGATTGCTAAACCAAATAAGTATTCCAATAAAAATTTAGAAAGAATTTGCCGCTATGCTAATGGTACATATAAAGAAAAAGGTAACATTAGCAGCATTGATGCAGAATTATTAGCCATCTCTTATGCTTTAGATAGTTTTGAACTATTTATTATTTCTAAAAAAGAAATATCTCTTCGAACAGACTGTGAAGTCATAGTTTCTTTTCATTCAAAAATGGCTTTAGAACCAAAACGTAGCTCTAGACGGCGTTGGCTTAATTTTTTAGATCGGTGCCTTCACCTTAGCACCCATATCACTTTTGAACATATCAAAGGCAGTACTAATATCTTACCTGATACTCTTAGCCGCCTGCTCCATCAGCATGCTCTAGTGGACATAGGTACATCTTTTGACTTACTTAATGTAGATGAGCATCCACAAACTTATAATGTAACCCCAGAAGACCTAGTATTGACAGAAGTCATTGCCTTCTTAGAACAATGCACAGAAAATGAATTCATTTATGTAATTACTAAAATGAACAATTTAACAACTCTTCATGAGCTATTAGAATATTGGTGGGTTGAAGAACCACATGCTCAATTATATCCAACAGGTTAAAAGAAATTCGAGATAAAAAATATGCTCAAATTATCAAACAAAAGGCAAAAAATCTTGAAAAACTTGGGGCACTATCCACATCCGAAGTGTTTCTCACAATAGATATAAGACAAAATGAAGGAACAGATAATGATATGGTCCATCCTAATATTAGCGACTTTCCAAATCCTTTCCTAGAATATACAGATATAAACTTTACTCTATTTCACTTTTTGCAATTATGTTCTAACGAAGCTTTTTCTATCAGTATTAACTGCATCTATGACAAACAACATTTTTTATACACTCTTGCTCAACAATTTGATCCTTATGAGGATGGTTATGAAAACCTAATCAGGAAACAATTAATTAATACACGAATTTCCTATCTCTTGCAAACACCACAAGATTATACACCACACGATTATGATCTAATGAATACTTTTTATGACAATATGTAGATGGCAAGGCAACCACCACAACCAGGAATCCGTCCAGACAACATGTTTCCACCACAGAACAGCCAGCAGACCAGCGAAAGAAGAACCCCCCAGGGAACCCCCCAAGAACGATTGGGATTCGGAAACCAAGAACTTTTTGTTTTTTCAAATGGCAATCCTCCTTTCAGAACATATTCTCATATTTCTACATCAAAAGAACAACAATGCATCTTAGACAATTTATGTATTGCATTTAATAGAAAGGACCAGAAATATTTCTTAGCAGCCATGAATTCTTTATCAGAAGTATTTAGTCAGAACCAGAGGGGATACAAGTTTTATGCAATTCTCCAAGGTAATTTAGTAGGTGTTTTTCATACTTGGATAGAAGTAGCTAACAGTATTAAGAACTTCAAAAATCCAGTTTATAAAGGTTTCTATAATTTATCAGAAGCACTAGATGTAGCTAGAAGCTACTTAGGACCTAACTATTTTGTTTCTCCTTCCTTAAGATCCATGCAGGAAACTCCCCTAGAATACTCTATTACAAAGGATATGCAGGGAAAAATTCTATTTTGTGATCATTGCGAGGCAATGTCACGAACGGTAAGAACATTAAATGAAAATAAAAATTGTCTAATTTTTGAAAAACAGAAATTACAGGAAAAGATAGCCAGCTTGGAGAAACAACTATTCCAGACCAGATTTCCACCTAAAAATCCACCACAGACTGCTCCCCCGGTCTATAATAAGTGGGATGAGAAGGGTTTGCATTTCCCTCTAAATGCAGATAGAGGTACTATTGAGCCTACAAATTCAATAGCTAGTCTGGTTCAAACGGCAACCAGTAAAGACACATTAAGTCCGTTTATGGCTGAGGTTTTGCCAAAAAACCTTCACAGAGATATCATTGGGTCTACAATACCAATGGCTAGTCCGGAGCAAACTGCTACCGGTAAAGACACACCAAATCCGTTGATGGCTGTGACTTTGCCAAAAAGTCAAAACAAGGGCAAAGCCCCTATGGAAAACCAAGATATTATAGACCCAAACAAGTATGACCAAATTCTGCAACTCCTCCAACAGATTGAAGGCTTCCAGAAGCAACCAGAAAGGCTCCAACCAAGACACAAGAAAAGCAAAAGAAAAGAATCAATCCGCGCTATGATTGCAACACATGTAGCAAAAGCCGTCAAGACAGCTGTCTCAAAAGAAAAGGAGACAGTGACAGAAAGTGAGAAGGAAATTCCTGAAGGTAAACCGCCTCTATCCCAAATAGACAACTTTTCAGATACATCAGATAGTGGCGACAACAATCCCATGACCCCAATGTCCTTAGATTCAGTGGCTCTACATAATTTGGACACCTAGACTCCACTCAGAATATTCCCGCACAGATGTCACCTCCACTCAGAAAGGAATGAACTCCAGATTGCAACGTGTAAAGAAATGTCCACTCAAAAGGAACCCACTAGAAGAATGCAGATTTTCCTTCAAGTGCTCCTCTCAGAAAAACCTCTATAAATACCACCCCTCTCATCTTCCACAAGGCATCCAATCCCTTACCTCGCTTCAAAAACTCCTCTTGTACTCCAATGTTCTCCCTCACCACCGTTTTGTAAAATATTGCATGTACTGTAAGGAACAAGCTCCTCAAGCTTGAACTCATTGTAAGTTTTTCTTAGATCATTAAGGGATTTTTCGAAAGGGAAACCTCTTTACTATGTATCCACTATGTTCCCTAAATAAATAAAATTCTGTTTTATATGCCTAGTTTTTAGCTTTGTTTTGCTCATAAACTCCTATTATCCTTTATTCTAGGTATATCATAATAGCATAGGTAGGTCTTATAACCAGAAGTGACCCTGTAGGCAAAGAAAACCGACTCTAGAGGAAAGGCTGTAAGTATGCCCTGAGGGGAAATTGGTTTGGTTTGGCTGAGAAGTTAAACAGGCCTACCTCACCTTGATACATCTTAGTTAAAAATTTAAAAAAAATAAAAATAATAATAAAATAATAAAATAATATATATATATATATATATATATATATATATATATAATAAAATTTAAAAATTTAAAAAAATTCACTGTAGCTACAGTAAAACAGGGACAGAAATACATAATTTAGAGAAGGAGTACCCGGTAGGGATAAGTTTAAAATTTATAAGTCGTAATTCTATTATAATCACCACACCTTCATAACTTTCACCTTCGCCCCCATGGTTTATACACCCCCGCTTTTTTCCCCTTTTTTATTATTATTATTATTTTATTTTATTTTTGTTGTTGCTTATGTAGCAATGCAGCATAGGTGAAAGTTACTCCACGTTCACTACTATAAACACTTCCCTGCATTCACTATACTCTAATCCGACTATGAAACTACCCCTTGGTATAAAAAAAAACATGCACCACACACATGCAAATCGATCTGATACAGATATAAACTCGTGGTTATCCTGACTTGCAAGTATAGAGATGTATTTTTATTATTGCGAATATAGTATATCCTTGTTCTACTAGTTTGATGATAAACGAAAGTCAATTTAGTCTCTGCAATTACTTCAAAATAATAAAATAAAAAGACCTCAGAAATTTTGTTCAGATTTTTTCCCCCCCTTGGTTCTCGTAGAGATTGAATTGTTCTGTCCACACCACATGTGAATCAGTCTTTTTGTGATCAACTGTATGTGCAAGTTTTTGTTATATCTTTAAAACCTGATGAACAGACCTGGGAGAAATTGTACGGGCCAAGTTTGATTTTGACATAGTAGGACACTACTCAAGGCCAGAGGTGCTGAGTCTCACAGTGAAAGACCATGTTCAGAATGCCGTCTCATTTGCAATCATTATACCCTTTTTTTTTTTTCTTTTTTCTTTCTATAGTGACTGATCTGTCAGTCAGAGTTTGATTATGTGAACCAATTCACTTCAGAACAAGATCAATCGCCATCATTATAGTTTTTTTCTGATGTAGGTGTGGTGTGGTGTGCTGTAGCATCCTATGTAACCTGTATCTCTACTACTATAATGGGAGAAGAGCTTAGTGTAATTTGTCCATCGCTCGATATGGTTAATTTACTTTATGATGGAACTCCTGTTGTAGGAGTGATTGATTTTCAAGTCTCGGTGGAGTTGCGATCACTGAAAATGTTGGGCAACAATTTATGATGCTAAGTAGATCGATTTGTTAAGCACTGTGAAATATATGCTAATGTCCATTTGCTGCTAATGGCAATAGTGGAGACAAACCTCACAACCGAGAGAAGATGAGTGTGACCTATAAAATTGAGATGCAGAATCAACTGCCGTATGTTAAGATCAATTGCTGAATCAATTAGCAAAAGTAATCAAATGCTGATATCACTTTAATATAGTCAGTACTTATGCTGAATCCTAACATCTGTTATTTAGTGTCAGAACAGCTTCAGACTATTATATAGTTCCATGCTGCATTGGCTGATCTCCAGCATCGTCAAGAATTGGCCAAACCCTTTCTAATTTGTAGATACTTGTGTAAACAATAACCAGAAAATTCAAAAAACAAGGGTAACGAAACCACCCAAGGAATAAGTCATGCACGAAATGCTAATTGGTGGGCATCAAGTCAAGTCACAAAACATAGTAAGCCCAGCCAGTCCAAAACCAATCATCTTTTAATAGGCACAAATAATTATTTAACACTTCCAGCACCGAAAGTTGTTAACAGCAAACTTTCCCGATATAAAGATACTACTAATATACCCAACGTGCACACCCGATGCACACAACCATGGGATTATAAAAATGGAGTCAGATATTTCATCATCGCAATCAAGTCATAGAGATGTTTAAGAATGTAATATGTAGTACACCCAGCTGTATGCAGGGCCCAGACTCCATAAAAATACAAGTAAACTGGAAAGACACTTTAAATTCAAATCTCTTTCAATATTTGCAGAAGCAGGTCAAATTTCGTTTCACATCTAGCCTCAGGTGAAATATAGACAAACAACAGAGGGGAATCCTGATTCCTGAAGATGCTCTTGCTACAGTTAATCTAGCGTTTCTGGATAGCTAGATCTCTAAGATGCTGCCCATGTACCAATCAATCGAAGCAGGAGCAGGAAATGGCTCAAATGATCCTCTGACATTGGGGAAAGGGAACAGAAATCACCATATCTTCTTTCTCACCCAGAAAAGCAGCATGACGACTCCAAGCACAATTGCAACAGGTGCCCACTTCCGAATCAAAGCCTGCACAAAAGAAAAGATAAAAAGGATGGTGGTGATGCAGAAGTGAAGAAAACCAAACAGAACATATTTTAAAACTCCAAGTTTATCAGTATATGGTTCATTGCTGCTACTCGCAACTATAGACGTAGCACAATTTCAACTTCAAATCATTAAAAAAAAAGGAACACACGATCAGAACCGACATAGCCATGTTGAGTACCAAAAATGTTTTGAGGGTGAAAGTGAACCAATCTCATTAATCACTTCTTACGTCTTTAGCCTGTCCCATTTCACAGTATGACAACAAGTAATGCTCAACTCAAATCACATTTGAGGAGAATCCATCTCGAGATTTGAAGCAAGTAAAGCACATATGATGGTTACAGCTTAAAGAGGTCTGTTGCTCCTATCAAAGGCTGAAGTCTAGTTAACAGAATTTCATGACAAGAGAATGAAAGAGAGAATAGTAACTCAAGCCATGGAGGAAATATTATTATTCCTTCCAAGAATTTCTTAGTGAGTTCAACTCAGAGAGACCCTCCCTTTTCTACATAGGACCTAGTGAGGTTCTTAGATAATATACTTGAGCATTAAACTGATATATGGAATTCTACAGTTCATAACCATAACACCTAAAATATATATATATTTAGTTCTATTGTGTATGACCATGACCGGTCAAATCCAGTGACATATCAGACATGTAAGTAGCCTTCTAGAAGCTCTGGCCACAGGAATGATCAAGTGAATGTTCTTAGGTCCAACAGACCCTCCTAGATCAAATGGCCTCCAAATTAATTGGGCTTCCATTTCCTTATGTAGCAACATATAACTAAAAGTTAACCACCTTGGCAAGTGTCATTCTTTTTCCACATATCAACATAATTTCTCACACTGGACTTTATTTTAACATGAGATACTCCAAAGATTGTAAGGCAAAATTGAAATGAGCATTGAGGCATGCTGTCCAAGGTTAGCCTAGAATGCTTTTGGATCATGATGAAACAAGATGGTATCATTTATTATAAGGAAAGAATCAGTCTTGACATGCTACATAAAATAAAAAATAATTAAATGAAAACGCATTCCCAAATATTTTTGCATGTGCGCTGCATTGAAATTAGATTAATGGAGTCTTAATCTGATTATCTCCAATAGAGTTTGCAAAATGATTAAAGGACTAGACATAATGTAGATTTAACTACATCAATGTTGTAAAATCAAATCATTGTCTGCATAGAGATGGACAGATGCACATAAGCAGGATACATTAGCCATAGTAGCTGATACTTGGTTATACTCACTTACACAGTAGGGACTTTATGCTGGTGAGCTTGGAGTACTTTGATACACAAAATAAGACTGTCTTAACTTTATCCCAACATACCCCTCCCCAAGGATACAGAGAACATTTGTCAGACAGGTGTCAGCACTTTATAGACTAATCCCCATACATTTTCTGTTCTGCACATTTTGTTTCTTGTCCTTACTGGATATTATCAAGATTTAGTAAAAAAGCAGTGTCATTAGTTTTGATTATGTATTTTTATTTATTATTTCGTTGCCAATTAACTTATGCATATAATTAACCCTTTTGTTGGTCACAAGTCACATGTATTCAAAGGAACTGCAATTATGATGCGTTCTATGATACAATAAATGTTTTACAATCTTTCAATTTTTTCTGATTTGTTTTTGTTTTTATCTGAGGGTTCTTTCTCTTAACATGAGCTGTAATATGCGTACACCTCTCACCTCGTAGGTGCATATGAGCACATCCTGCATTCTTTAATGCAGGTCTTTGTCATATTGCATTTGTTCATTGCCAATTAAGACAAAGATTACAAGATGTGTATCTGTGTAGATTAATTATGGTGATAAGAAAAAACTACCTTTCATAGCAAGTAGCAACTATGGATATGAACCAAAGTTCATGGATAGTATGAAAGATAAGAGGGATATGCGATTAAGCTTTTTGCTTAGAACACCACTAGACTGGGGAAAAAAATTCTTAATTGAATTAGTTCAGCCTAATCTTTATAATAAACCAACCATTTTGTTTATCTTCATACCAGTAATACTCTTCTACAAGATGGATATGGTTATTAGTAATTGATTTTCAAACAGAAAAGATTTATGCTTGGTTCCTCAAATTAGAACCATATTCATATAGTATATATAAATAATAAATAAAAGAAGGCAATAGATATATCTGGTACCTGTCGATTTAAGTCCTTTGCTTTATCCGCATAGATGCGTGATTCAGATGTCAACCGGCTTGACATTTCACTGACCTCTGCAAAAACGATACAATAAAAAGTTAGCACAGACTGAAATCATATTTTTAATGTTCAAAATGTAAATATAGTTTTAAAAATGATAAAAGAAATGCTATGTGCGTAGTATTGCTTTGGAGCGTCAAATTGCATCATCTTCTATTACTGAAAACTTTTCAAAGAAAGTAAATTGAAAAAAAAAAAAAAAAACATTAACTGAATCCACATTGGACTGAAAAGTTCATTTTCTACAGATACTGGATCAAAAATAAAATTTTGTAAAAACTTACAGCATGGCAGTTACCTTTATTTGTAAGGGGAATTTACTCAAGGGGGAACAAATTCATTTCTTCTTTACATCAATAATTTCCTAGGTCAAATTTCTCAAACAAAAAAGCGAGGGTGTACCTTACAAATTCCAACTATGCAAAAAATTAGTAATCATGAACTTCCCATACTCCATTTCTCAGATGAAGCTAATGAATCTATTAAACTAATGTATTCTTTTAAGAAATGCTTGCAGTAATTAGGTGAATAACCTAGCTTACGAGGGAACCTTCTAGTCTTTGATGATTATTAAGGTAAATTAACGAACCTTGTGAGAGAGCAGCCGGACATGTGGTGGAAATCATGATGAAATTAATAGACTACAAAAACAGGTGTCAACGTGCTGTGATTGTGCATAACTAGTGTGAAGTCCATTCAACAAATTAAATCATGTAACTTAGAAGATAGTACTCATCAAAAACAATGTAAACATACTGTACAAACAAGGTGAGTACTATAGATATGAAAGTTTAAGCTCAACTCACGGTCTAATTTTTCACCAACACCAAGAACTTCTTGTACGTTGCGAGTCATAATCTGGTGCACTTCAAAAAGTTCATCATTCAACTTTGCAAGGTTGCGCTGGGTACGGGTATCCAAGTACAGTTTTTTGGTCTTCTGTATGAATGTATCTTCATAAGATAACAATAGATTGTAAAATCAATAACAACAGCAACAACAAAGCCTTTTTCCCAACTAGTTGGGGTTGGCAGAATGTAAAATTAATGAACCAATTGAAATTATTATATTAACAAGTTGTAGTAATTGCTCAATGACTTACCGAATTTTATAAAAGCATACGGTCTTGCAGCAGTCTCAATTTGATTCCCATTGACTCTTTCAAATTCATTTTTGAGGTCTTCCAAATATTGAAAAGCAAGTTTCTTTGGGTAAGAACGATCACACATTGTCAAGTAACAGACTCGCCCTTCAATGATATAGCTGTTAGGCAAGTCAAGGTACCAATGAAAATAAAGTAAATGCATTTAATGAAGGAGAAGAATGTAACATCCCAAAAAAAATAATTTTTAATATTGTGCACGTGCATTGCATGTAAAATTTTATGCATTTTAGTCCCTAAAATTTTCTAAGAGCTATGCACCTTTTTTCTCATTTTATTTGTCACACTTGTGTAATTTATTTTAATTAAACCCATTAGGCCTAAATCTGTTTTTAGCCCACTAGCAATTAATTACAAAATGAGGCCCATGTTTAATTCTACACTTAAATGAACACTTTAAACTCCAACACACTTGTCATATAACATACACCTACAGTTAATTTAATAACAATTAATAACAGAATGAGAGAGTGTGCACATAGGGTGCACGTGCACGTGTTTGTGCATGAGAAGAGGGTGGTCGGCCTACACTAGAGAGAGAGGGGTGAGTGGAGAGTGTGTGAGAATGTGGGTAGTTATTTGAGTAGTGGGGGTCATCTCAACCACACAATACTCCTATAAATACCCCCCTCCTTTAACATGAACACACAAAAGATCAAAACAAATTAGAAGAGAAGGCTTGAGGGAGGAGTTCGAATTTTTGAAGAGGAGGCATTGGTTTTGGCTTTAGGAAGGAGAAGGCAATTTTTGTGTTGGAGTTTTGGAGCATTTTCTAGGAGTTTTCTTACATTTGCATCAAGAAAGAGGTGGGTGTTCTTGTTGCCTTCTAATTTAGTAGAATTTATGCATGCTTAATATTTTTACATGAGTAGTTGCTAATTCAATTGGTATGTTGAATGTAGAATGTAGATTGCACATTATTAGTATAATTATTGTATGACTTTGTGTAGATGCTTTTGTGTTCCAATTTGATTACAAATATTCATGTTAATTAGAAAGAATGGGGGAGAACGAACTAGTATGATATATGAATGGAAATTCCTAATTTGGTGCATGCTAGATTAATCATGTGGGGGACAAATTAAAGTATTGTATGTGAATGAAACTTTAATGATTCTTATGGTGAAATTTTATGAAAAGAGACACATTGATATTAATTTACATCATATGAATTATATTAAGTGTAGATTTTTTCCCAAAATATAATTGGATGTGAACAATAGTTTATGCAATTCACAATTATAGAAATATTGGTAAATTGATACATTTTTTTAGGGGGAGAAATTTCATTATAAATTTTTTATGAGTTTTTATCTCGTACTAATATACATAATATTTGGAAAAGTGAAATCTGGAAGTAATTAGAAGTATTAATGCATAGCCATTTAGAAATCGAAATTTTGTTAAAAGATGTTAGAAACAGAGAACTAAAATAAAAGAATTTTAATCCCTATATGTTCAGAGATTGACCTTGGGCATACTGGTCTTGGTGTGGCTTTTGAGCATTGTGAACAGTAGCCTCGGGTCGTGGGTTTGAGTCTTGGGAGGCTCTGTCTTTTTACGAAATTTGATTTTTTTTATAAAGAAGCAGTAGAGCAGTACATAATGTACTGAGGGGCGTTTTCATCACAAAAGTGAGTTGGCCTGGTGGTTAGGCTTGCAGTTGGCCAGGGGTCTCAGGTTCGAGACTCGCTATACACATTTTTGCTTTTTATTTAATTTTTAGGGGCTTTCATGATTATAAAATTTGGGAAAAATTATAATAATATTCTAAAATATTATTAAAGCTTTAGAAATAATTCCACATTATTTTAAAGATATTTTGGGAATTAGAGGTGATATTCTCATTAAATAATGTGTTGGAGAAACTTTTGAATTTAAATTAAAAAGGCAATTTTTACATGATTAAAGAGAATCAAAAGAAGAAAACAACTTAGACTCATCTTTGTAAAATTTCATGGATATTAATCCATTGAACTAAGTGAAGGGTTGAGATGGGGTATGATGGAATAAAAATATAAGTATGATATTTTAATACGAAATTCCTAGTCTTTTTCTTAAAGAACCATGCACTTAAGATTGTATTTGGAATATAGAAATGTACGACAAGTTCTATTAACTAAAAAGGCATTGAATACACTTGAAGTGAATAGTTTTGGGTTGTTTACAAGGATTTTACTTGATCCAATTATCATTGAATGTTGAAGTTGGTTACTTCATGGTTGATAAACCTAAGAAAAATGAATAAGAAGAAATTATGAGTAATGAATGAGTTATTCAGGATGAGGTTAGATGTAACCTATGTGGTCTCTTTTGAGACGGTTGTTTGTTCTAGAGTGAGCGAGGCCCAGAATACCGACAATTGTGATATATGTAAATTGAGAAATTAACCAGTGTGGGTTGACTTTCCATTGAGGAGTAGCCAGTGTGGGCTAACTCTCTCAGTGTTTTGTTTAAGCCCGGTGGGTAAGCGAACTCTAGGTCTTAATAACTATAATTTAAATTTGAGGACAGGCACTAGTTTGTGATATGATGAAACAAAAGTAAACGTGAGTTATGGACTCCAGAATGATCCTTGGAGTGAGACAATCCCCAGTATTCCGAACGATGGATGAAATAGGCCACAGAATGATCCACGAAGGGGGAATGATCTCCAGTATTCTAGAACGAGAGCAACGCTCATGGGGCATTTGTGCGATGAGGGTTTCAGAATGACTCGTGGAGAGAAATAATCTTCAGTATTCCGGGATGATATATGAAATAGGCCACAAAATGATCCACATAGAGGGATTGATCTCCAGTATTCCGGGGCGAGAACCAATACTTGCAGAGTGTCTAAATCTTGTAGCAGTCATAGTAGTAGGTTGCATGACAAGGAATTTACCCTATAATGTGGAGTACGTAAGTGTTTGCCCTTGGACCTATATAGAATGGGATGCATAGAATCCGAACAAGTATGCATTAGTGTCATCGTATTGTAAACATCTGCATTAGGCATTAAGTCATAATATACACCGACATGTTTAGGATAGTCACATTTTCTCTTTCTGCATTCAAGTTTGTGTTTGTTAAGATAATGAGATCGTTGTATTATAGCATTGTGTCGGTTATATGCAACTGACGTACCCACAGTTTTCTAGTTGCAGGACTGGACATGACATGGACTTAAAGTCACTATGATGAGCTGTAACAAGATTGAAGAATTTTCATTATTGTATATCATGTTATATTCATTTAAATTTCCGTTGTGTTGATGTAAAGAACGTGTTGTAATAAAAAGTTTTAAATTCCTTTTTAAATTGTACGAATTTGAAGTAAAAGATCCAGTTGTGCTACGAATTACATGTAATTGAAATTCGGGGCGTTACAAAGAAACTACAAGAACATTTGTAAACGAGCATGTGCATGAAATGTGTATTATTGAGAGTAAAACAAACACAGTCTACCATTAGAACTTAAGGAACAGAAGGTGAGAAATATTGAGAGAAAGGAATTCAGATATATTTATTTATACAGAGCCGAACAAAAAATAAGGGGATTAGAAGAGGTATTGTTTGTGTGGCTGTGGATATTTCCTCATCTACTATTGCGGTATTGCCTTAAAAAAATTATCTTTTAAATACAATGGTGATCTTTAATCTTGCCAATCGAATTGTCAATCAATTCGTGTTATGTTTATCTCACGTTAAATAATAGTATAATATAAACTTTATCACATATTTAAAATTCAGGCTAGCTCCTTCATTTATTTATTATTTTCTCAATGGTTTTGGATTCAGCGAGTTATAGGCTTCCACCGCATGCATTGTGGCTCTTCTTAATCTATTTGGTCTGATATTTACTTACATAGTATACTAAATTTTCCCTTATTTCAATTATATGGACACATAATGTAACACCCCGAATTCTAAAATACGGAAATTCATAGCACAATAGGATCTTTACTTCATTTCGTACATTTTTACAAGAAATTTAAAAACTTTTCTTTACACAACAATGTTCATTTTACACCAACGCAGCGGAAAAATAAAGATTACAATATAACACATGTACAATTTAAACATCAACATTTAAAACAGCCTTTAGCTTCAAATACATCTTTAAGTCTTTGCCAATCCAAGCCCTGCATTGAACACTGTGGGCACGTCAGTTACATACAACTGACGCAATACTATACACGGCGATCATCGCTATGCCATAATATAGCGACTCACTTACTTTAGCAACCACAAACTTGAATGCATCATAAAGTGTAAAAGGGTGACTATCCTAAACATGCTTGTATATGATATGACTTAATGCCTAATACAGATGTTTTACTATAATGACACTAATGCATACTTGTTCGGATTCTATGCATCCCATTCTACATAGGTCCAAGGGCAAGCACCTACGTACTCCACATTAAAGGGTTTAATTCATCGCCATGAAAACACTCGGTAATAAATTAAGTTTTAGACATTCCATGAGTACAGATTTCAGCCTTGGAGTCCACCGTCAAGCTTATACAGAAATCATCGTCGTGCGAACATCCCGCAAGTACCCCTCTAGTCCCGGTATACGCATATACACTGGGAAATGGCCTCCCATCTGCCCGACCATTCATGATCCTGGAGTCCACCGTCAAACCAATCATAGTCCCGCATTTAATTAAGGCTCGCCTCCATCGCAAGCAACCACAGTTCCGGAGTCCACTGTCAAACTGGGTCTATAGTCCTGGAGTCCACCGTCAGACTATATAGAGACAACCCACTTACGTTTGCCCAAGTTTTATTACATCTCCACTTAGTGCATAATCCTTAAGTTTAAACATGAATAAATTATACTACATAGAGTTAGCTTACCCTCCTACTGGTCTTACACAAAAATACCGAGAACGATAGCCCATACCGGCCCTTTCTCAAAATCAATAATTATTTTCATTACTTTTGTCGGTACCTGGGTCTCACTAAGCTTCTAGAATCACGTCTTTCCATGTTCAACATTATAGGATACACATACCCATATAATTCATGTTTTCAATTTCATTCATTCACATCTTTCTTTATTCTTTCATCTATGGAGTATTCAATTTTTATAATTCATTCAATAACAATTTTCAAATCGAATTTCTCATAACCAACTTTTTAGTTATCCAAATCAACCAATCACTCCCCAAAATTTTCTCAAAACTCATTTCTTCAAAATTAATCACTTTCAAGCATTTATAGCTCTTTTCACATTAACTTATATTTCAATCAAAACCCATTCTTTTATTTTTAATTTCAAAATTTTAAAATCATCCTCAAAATTTCTCTATATCTAATTCCCACTTTATATTACTTTCGTTTAAAATCAACTTCTAATTTGTTCAAACTTATACAATTTAAAATTTGAACTCCAACTCAATTAAACAAAACATGCCCTTTAAATTCTTTTTTTTTAAACAGTGAAAAATAACTCCAAATTATTCTAATAATGGTTTATGAAGTTTTCATGATCTTTCCCATAAAAATAATACTCAAAAACTCCAAAAAATGTGTTTTAAACTCAAATGACCCCTGCCCTGGCTCGAACCCACGCCAACAACAAAGCAAACAAATGCCAACCCAGTGAGCCAAGCTTAGATCACAGTCGTATGGTGTTATGTGTTTTTAAAAACCCAAACGCCCCTCATTTCACCCTTTAAAAAAAATTGAAATAATAATAGAGCACACCCCCAACTCGAACCCGCGATCTCAAGACACCCCCGGTGCCACATGGCAGAGCGTGAGCGAAACGCGCCGCGCTACCCACAAAGCCCAACGTCACAACTGATATATATCGAGTTACGAACTTTAAGAACCTTCTCTCGGTCCATTCCCCCATTTTAATATGCACATTCAAAAATTGATTTCTATTAATTGTATTAAATTTATTTGCTCATATAACACATCTCAAAAATTCCAGTAATGAATTCCTACTGATTTTACTCATAAAAAGTAATTCTATACAAACTAAAATGTAGATAGCAATTTGAGAACATTCGTAAAACATATCCCTTTTATAAATTAACAACACTACTCTACAAGCACATAAATACGTTTTTCTCTTCAATGTCATGTAGAGTGATGGAAAAATTTCTCAAAATTTATAATTCACTCAATTTGAGCACAATCAATTTCTTTCAGAATTCATCTACAAAAATCTAGTCACATTAAGCTAAAATTTTCATGGAATCACATATGAGAATTAATACAATTTAAAGTTTCAACTACACAAATTCTACAAAAGACTTCTTTTTAACATGCATTCTTCGCAATTTTCAATCACTAGATTTCTAAATTTCTATACCATATGCATCACACAAACATAAACATTAGAAGTAAAATAATTCAATCACAATTCTAACATGAATTCCTAAACATGCTTTCAAAACACAAAAAGAAAGGAAGTAGAGTCACCCACCTAACAGAAGAGTACTGGTGGAAAACCCCTTCATAAAACTCCAAAGAAAATCCCCAAAGCCAAGCTTAAGCCCCACCGAAATCCAACAGCAAGGCACTTTCGAACACCTCTGTTTCCTTACTTGGTTTCTTGATTTTTGATTAGTTTTGTTATGTGTTTAGAAATGGCTATAAGTGTAGGGTATTAGTAGGGTAATTTAGAGTAGTTATATTAACTAATTACCCATTAATTAACCCCACTACCCCACTCTCTCTCCCCACTTCTTCCATGCACAGCCGACCCCATTTGGGTGTGCACATTGCACGTGTGCACGTGCATGTACTTTGTGTACACCTCACATTTAATTATTTATTTTTATTGAATGAAATTGGGTATTCTACATGACAAGTTGTGTGTAGGTTTTCATTTAAATAATTTTTGTGGGTTTTAATAACAATTTAGGCCCATGGGTGTTTATAAAATAAATAATACAAAATGTAATAAATAAGGTGAGAAGAAAAATGTGCATTACTTCTTAGAAATTTTAGAAACAACTATGCATATAAAATTTTATGTTCAATGCACGTGAAAAAATATAAAAATTAATTTAAGAGAACGAAAAACAGTCAAAAATTCAAAATACGTATAACAATAATGTTACGGATAATTCACGTAACGGAAAATATACGTAATCGACACGTGTAGTGACAGTACATGCAATATACGTAAAAACACAGAAAATTAATATTTGAGTTGGCCTAAAATAAGATAAGAATGAATTTTGAGATAACGGAAAACATATAAATAATCGGAATATAAAATACGTATGACATTTATATAAAAATACGTTACAAATATTACTCGTAACGGTACAAAATACACATGCGTAACACACAAGGACAAAATTGTCATTACTCAATTTTGCGGGGTGTTATACTCTCTCCCCCTTAGAACAGTTCTGTCCTCAGAACTTACTAGGGAAAAGTTGTAATCTGTACACACCAAAGAAAATATTATTATTGTATATAGGAAAAACTGCAAACATTAAGAAAATAAATGTAGTATAAAAAATGTAATGTGAAAAAACAAGGTAAACTTATATAAGAAACTATGAATATCAAATATTTATAAGAACGGAATAAGAAAACTAGAAAAATAGCAGAAAAGAAACGTGACCATAAATGATAGTATAGAAATTTTCATACAGATCGTATTAGTTAAAGTATTAGATGAAAGGAAAATATAAATTAAGTTGTTAATTGTGAAAGAGTTTGGAAACGAAGCAATTGGAAATAATAAAGAGAAACATAGCCAATAGATACTTTAATAAATTATTAGTAGGCTTAGTAATCAAAATTTATCAAAGTAATAAGCGGTATAGTAATCGCAAACTGAACTAATGCTATAGGTTACGAGATAAAAATTGAATTAGCAATTTAAGAGAAAACTATTGGATAAAAGAAAAAGATACAAGCATGAAATTTAGATAAAGGTATAGAAAATATACAATAATTGTGTATAACAAGTTAATATCAGAAAATAATTTGTAAGGTAACTACAATAATTATACATGCAATTTAAAAATTAAAGATACAGAAGGCATACATCAAAATACTTTCAAATTGTCAAGTGGAGTAAGAAAAACCAACATACAAAATTTATATACGTACATAGGAGTAAAAATTATAGGGTGATACAAACAATATTATGATATGAAAAGTATAAATGGTTTGTAGGAGTAAAATAAGACGTCCTAGTAGAAAAAATAATAACATATGATTGAAAAAAATACAAAAACTAATTATATAGAAATAAATTATGAATAGTAAACATAAGTATAAATAATAAGATTTTTTTTGTTTTATTAGGTGAGTAGCCACCAAATCTAAGATACTTTAGCAACAAAATAAAATACGATGAAATGGTATGAAGTAATATATGTAGAAATGACAGTGAGGGTTAATAATAAGGTAATTAATGCTAGGTTGTAAAATGATAGTGAGGGTTATTAAGGTAATTAATTAATGCTAGGTTGTAAAATATTATAAAATGGTATAAACTAGTACAAAAATATACTAGTGGGAAGTAATATATGTAGAAATGATAGTGAGGGTTATTAAGGTAGAAAATCATCTTCTGTTGTGGGTTCACCTTGTTGGTGTCCAACTGCAAGCTTGCCTCCTTGACATCAGGTTGCAGAATTGCCTATACGACATCCGATTGCAGTTTGCCTTCTGAATGTTCGGTTGCAGACTTTGCCTTCCTGACATCCAGTTGCAGTATGCCTCCATTGATGTCTAGTTGCGAATTTGCCCTCGCGATACCAGGTTGCACCAAAACGGGAGATGGGAAGATGTAATCTTCCATATGTGCTTGGATATTGGATGTTTAATAAAGTATGGTGTCACATTTTTTAAATTTGGGGTAATAACAGAGCACACTCCCAACTCGAACCCGCGACCTCAAGACAAATTTGGGGTAATAACAGAGCACACTCCCAACACGAACCCGCGACCTCAAGACACCCCTGCATGCCACATGGCAGCGCGCCCGCGCTAGCCACAAAGCCCAACGTCACAACTGATATATATAAAGTTACGAACTTTAAGAACCTTTTCTCGGTCCATTCCCCCATTTTAATATGCACATTCAAAAATTGATTTCTATCAATTGTATTAAATTTATTTGCTCATATAACACATCTCAAAAATTTCAGTAATGAATTCCTACTGATTTTACTCATAATAAAGTAATTTTATACAAACTAAAATGTAGATAGCAATTTGAGAACATTCGTATAACATATACCTTTTATAAATTAACAACACTACTCTACAAGCACATAAATATGTTTTTCTCTTCAATGTCATGTAGAGTGATGGAAAAATTTCTCAAAATTTATAATTCACTCAATTTGAGCACAATCAATTTCTTTCACAATTCATCTACAAAAATCTAGTCACATTATGCTAAAATTTTCATGGCATCACATATGAGAATTAATACAATTTAAAGTTTCAACTACACATAAATTCTACAAAAGACTTCTTTTTAACATGCATTCTTCGCAATTTTCAATCACTAGATTTCTAAATTTTTATACCATATGCATCACACAAACATAAACATTAGAAGTAAAATAATTCAATCACAATTCTAACATAAATTCCTAAACATGCTTTTAAAACACAATAAGAAAGGAAGTAGAGTCACCCACGTAACAGAAGAGTACTGGTAGAAAACCCCTTCACAAAACTCCAAAGAAAATCCCCAAAGCCAAGCTTAAGCCCCACCGAAATCCAACAGCAAGGCACTTCCGAACACCTCTGTTTCCTTGGTTTCTTGATTTTTGATTAGTTTTGTTACGTGTTTAGAAATGGCTATAAGTGTAGGGTATTAGTAGGGTAATTTAGAGTAGTTATATTAACTAATTATCCATTAATTAACCCCACTACCCCACTCTCCATCCCCACTTCTTCCATGCACAGCCAGCCCTCCTTGGTTGTGCACATTGCACATGTGCACGTGCACGTGCTTTGTGTACACCTCACACATTTAATTGTTTATTTTTATTGAATAAAATTGGGTATTCTACATGACAAGTTGTGTGCAGGTTTTTATTTAAATAATTTTTGTGGGTTTTAAAAATAATTTTGGGCCCATTGGTGTTTATAAAATAAATAATACAAAATGTAATAAATAAGGTGAGAAGAAAAATGTGCATTACTTCTTAGAAAATTTTAGAAACAACCATGCATATAAAATTTTACGTGCAATGCATGCGCAAAAATATAAAAAAAAATAATTTAAGAGAACGAAAAACAGTCAAAAATTCAAAATACGTAAAACAATAATGTTACGGATATTTCACATAACGGAAAATATACGTAATTGACACGTGTATTGAAATTACGTGCAACATACGTAAAAACACAAAGAAAAAAAATTAATATTCGAGTAGGCCTAAAATAGGATAAGAATGAATTTTGAGAGAACGGAAAACATATAAATAATCGAAATATAAAATACGTATGACATTTATATAAAAATACGTTACGAATATTACTCGTAACGGTATAAAATATACGTACGTAACACACAAGGGCAAAATTGTCATTACTCAATTTTGCGGGGTGTTACACATAATAAGTTAAATGCTAGCATATAGAACATAGCATCAGGGCTGGCCCTGAGTTTACGGGGGCCCAAGGCGAACTCCCGAAATGGGGCCCCAATACAAAATTTATTTTTTAAAAAAATTGTTAAAAAAATTTGGAAATTTTTTTTTGCTACAATTCTTAAAAACTGATATATATATAAAGTACTAATTTTAAAACCGAAAGCCCCAAAAATTAAATTTGGGGGCCTCTAAAGAAACATTACGCGTAAAATACGTATATATAAATAAAAGGGAAAAATTTTGGGAGCTCCTAAAATTGCGGAAAATTTGGGGGCCCAAGGTGGCCGCCTCCCCTGCCTCCATTGGGAGGCCGGCCCTGCATAGCATGCTATATGTATGATATGATGAGGAAACATGGGAATATCCTCAGATGAATTGAATCCTTGCGACACTAATTGCACAGATGTGTTGTCACAAGTAAATTGAACAACAACAAAAAGTTGAATAATTGAAGAGTATGACAAACTGCAAGCTTTCCGATTCACCAGAATCAAAATCAGTTTGTCATAAGTAGGATGGTCTCTTGATCACTTCATGTACAGAGAATGAACATGTAAAAGGAACTTAGTCTATTATATTTTGTCAAGAATGAAGAAGTCTGAACAGGTTTTAACTTCTACCATGGTAATGGAAAGACTAATCAGAGAATGACATAAAAGACATTAGGAGAAAAGGATACTGGAAAAAGTAAGGGCCAGTCTCAATTGACATCCTTGAAGCCTCATTGTGTCCTTTAGACAAGTTCTTGAACAAAAGTTTCGCCTGATGCTTATAGAATTCAGAATCTTTCTGATCACGATCATCATCCAATCCTTCGGCTAACGGAAGACCATCAGTAACACGAGCAATCATTGTCAGCTTCACCATCTTACCCACACGACAAGAAGATGGCAAGAACTAATTGAATATCTCCTACAGACACCTGATTAAAATGGGAGAATCAAATCAGTAGTTGCAGACTATATTTTTAGATTCTGTTAATATGAGAATTTGAATGAATGTGAGATAGAGGACAAAACAGAGACTTCTTAATCTAATCATGAGGTCATTGACAAATGAATAAGGATATGGGCCACAGCATTTAGGTTTTGGTGGTAACTAAGTTCACAAACCTTGGTACTAATGAGGAAGAAACTCCAATTACAGAGTTTTCTGCCACAACACCAAATGGAAAGAGGAGTGACCATAATATTTCAAATCAAATTCAGTTCTACTTAACTCAAGACACTATGTGAACCATTGCAGTTTAAATTATTGCAAAATGAAACACAATCCAAATAAATTCCTAAAGCCAAGTGAAATTTGCAGATAAAATGAAGGTTGATTCACAAATTAACTTCACACCGTGAGGCACTAGTAAGGAAATAAAGATCTATGAGAAACAAATAAATTTTTTACGGACTGATATGATAAACCATATGACAAACATGAATATACAAAAAGAGGAATATCTTGCTCATTTTACTGCAAGAATAAAACAAGAAGCTCCAACAACCTTAAACCCATTCTCAATTCTAAAGTCTTTCCTTACACTACAATTAGGGGGTGTTTGGATTGATGTTTGTAGGAAAATTGTGGGAAACGAGTTTTCATGCGTTTTTTGTGTTTGGATCGAGAGAAAAAATAGTGGAAAACTTCTCCTTCATATGACGTGGCATACATTTTTTTTGCTCAAAGGTTCTCCTTAAAAAGTGCGGAATACGGTGGAAAACTCTAATACCATTTTATTTGTTAATTTTAATTTATCTTACATTCTCTTTCCTTTTTCAACAAAATTTTCTGTCATCCAAACAAAAATGTTAACCGGAAATATTTTTTTAGTACAAGCAACCAAACTGGTTTACTGAATATTCTGTTTTCCTAAGTATTTCAACTTCTACATCAATCCAAATGCCCCTTAAGCTCTTGATCAACAACATGAATAAACAAGAAATATGAATAAATGTTCTTGTCAAGAGACAGCCAGGGTTGCATTAGACATATTAAGCTCTTAATCTACAACAAAAACAAAAACCAATGTTTAACAAATCATGAAAAAAGAATCTTTGCAGACTAAAATTTTAAAAATAAAATAAAATAATTATGGTGATATTAAGACATTAATATTAATTTGCACCTTTTAAAAAACTTACTTGGCTTAAGCTGTCAATACTAATAGAGTTTATTATTGTCAAAAAACAAGATTATAGATTACAAGTGAATCTAAGAATAGATCAAGTTCCTCTACATAATATACTTTACAAGCAGTACATGAAAGAAGGCCCCTAAATCTACAACTTAGGAAACCTGAATATAGTACAGGAATGGGCCACGACACAGGTATGGATATGGGACACGACTCTGTAAGAAGGACAAGAGGATACAACTTAAATATTATGTATGTTATAATGTAATCTGTCACAATTATGGATATATTTAATCTTAATGACATCCAAGTATCCAACAATATAATTTTCGGCTGCATAACTAAAATAAAAGATCCATTAAAAAAATAGATTTTTCCCCGAAATGGGTCTCTTTTTAAAACTAATTCCCAAAATAGGTCTGTTTCGAAACTAATTCCGAAGATAGGTCTGTCTTTATAGGCCGCAGTACCGAATTGCGGCCTGTTCGATTGTGAGGCCGCAGTCAAAAATGTTTTTTTTCAAAGCCGCAGTTCCCAACTGCAACCTTAGTTCATTTCATATTTGGGCTAAAGAGACCTGCAGAGTTAGACAAATTTTTCTAAGTAAAAAATGGCGTAATATACGCCGCAGTTGGAAACTACGGCCTAAATATAACAGAGGCCGCGGTTGGGAACTGCAGTTCAGTTTTTTATTTTATTTTTTTTGTTTTTTTAGTTTTTTTTACTTAGAAGAAGAAAAAAAATTATAACATAGGCCGCGGGTCCCAATGGACGCAGTTGGGAACTGCAGCCTATATTTAGCCATTTTTTATTTAGAAAAATTTGTCTAAGTCTCCAAGTCTCTAAAGCCCAAATATGAAATGAACTAAGGTCGCAGTTGGGAACTGCGGCCTCAAAATAACACATTTTTGAAGAGGCTTAGGACCTGTGGCCTCACAATTGAACAGGCCGCAGTTCGGTACTGCAGCGTATAAGGACAGATCTATATTCAGAATTAATTTTGACACACTTATTTTGGGAATTAGTTTCAAAAAAGACCTATTTCGCGAAAAAAATCAAAAAATTATTCAAAATAGAAGATCTCTAGTCCATAGAAAAGTAATAACAGTTTAATGATTTATAGTACATACAAAATTACAAAATACAAGAAGCTCTATCGTCCTTGTAAAAATAATAAGATTTACTAGTATAAATCAACCCAAACTCCTCTAAAAAAAACTACAAATGTATCTACAAATCAACCCAAACTCCTCTAAAACAAACCCTCAAAACATGTCAGAAGTCCTAGATCTTGACGAAAGGCGCAAAATAACCAATGAATCAAACAATTAGTGCATAATCTACGTAAAAATGAAGTTAATCCTATATTATGAATTATATCCAATTTTAACAGGAAAAACGCGTGAATTCTAAAAAGAATCGTACAAGATCCATTTGATACATTGAACCCTGGGAATCATGAACAAAAGACCAGAACTACAAGAACAGCTACAAATCACCAACGAAATCAAACATTAACTGCAGAATTATTAACATATTAGGACTTAAACCTAGAAACGTGAAGGAAACCCTAGATCTAGATCGAATCGGATGGGAATCATGGAAGTGATCGTCGCCGTTGTGTTATGGGCCGTGATTCGTGCAACGAGATTGATAATGGATGGAAAATTAGACTGAGAAAGGGGGATTAGAGTTACGGTACCTTGAGATCGAAGAAGAAGAGGCGGAGGATTGAAGAGAGATAGGGAGAGAGAGAGCTCTTTGGCTCGCTCCGACCTTTGCTTTTCAGCTTTTCTTGAATTGTTTTACCGTAGTAACCCACTTTTGGAAACAATTTCCCCAACTGACCTCTCAAACCAATTCCACGAGTAAGCAACTTTTAGGCACGTCAGCGTATGCCGTAGCCCGCAGTTGAGCACTTCACAAAGCTTTTATTTTTTTCAAGACCGCCAATTTCATATCGACCTCAATTCATTTTACAGCCTATAAAGAGACTTCAAAACTTAAATTAAAATGTTCAATTAAAATGTGTTAAACTTATGTGGTAATAGCATGCAGCCTTAATATAACATAGGCCATTGCAGCATCTCTTATACTGAGGCAACAGAAAGGAATAGCGGCCTACGTTTGGGCCAATTAAAAAACCTAGTTAAGATCTAGGTCTCATCTCTCTCTCTATTCACTTCATCTCTCCAAACTCTCTCCTCCGTAACCCATATCTCAAAACCCTAGATCTCAAATTCCTCAAACTCTTCTAATTCCTCCAACTCCATCGAATATCTTCCAATTTCTCCGACTCCTCCAACTTCGTCAAAGCACTTAGTGGTTGCCAAATTACAATTTATCTGTGTCAGATGAGCCACATCTCTCTCAATGTACAATTCATATGTGTCGGATGAGTCACATGACTCTTGTAGAAATTGATGTGCCCTAGCATTATTAACCGAGTCAACTGAATCAAACTCATATACAAGTGCACTCAGGAATTAAGTCAAGGGGACCACATCATTTTGCAAGTCATCAACATCATTGACATTAACATTTGGATGCTCATCTTTCTTCATCTTCCTCCTCTTCTTCATCATCTTCATCTTCTAATAACTCATTGTTAACAGTAGCATGACTGAATAATTGAATAACGTTTTCATTTTCAACAAGATCGCGTATCAAACTAGAAGGATGAGACAACTTATATTCTATGGGAATTAGACGTGATGGAATTGTGAACATGTCTTCTAGTGGATGTGTCATTCTTACACGTGATTCAGGTACTGGATTGGAACTCATCTCATGGGGTCATCGCTTCAAGTACGGGGCTTGAACTATGGATAACATGTGACCGACCATTAGGAATCTTAATTTGCTCAATATATAACTCCAATGTAGTCCAACTAGAGTTTGAATAAACTGTCATTGCAATCATTGCAATAAGAGCGTCATCATCAACTACATGCACCACTATGAAATATTGTTCTTTTCCTTTTCCGGGTGCATAACGAGCTAGGATTTAACACTCCATTCTCCTATATTCCAGTTAGTAATTTCATATACATTCTCTACTAGTTCTTGCTTTGTAATATTATGAGCAGTCCAAACTATTTTCAGTTTACTACAGCACTATAACAAGCTCCTAGTTTTGGGTCTCGGATTATTTCTCCATCATAATAATAGAACCAAATATGATTTTTTTAACCCATACCTATACATAAGGGGACGAATATGCGAATCATTATCTAATCACAAACATAACATATACATACTACACTTTTTAGGGTTTTAAGATTACCTGAAAAAAACCTGAAGTTTGAGCGCAGAAATGACAGTGTAAATGATATATGAGATGACTAGGGATGATACTAGAGATGATGTTGGAGATGGTGAGAGATTTCAGATTTTGATTTTAAGAGAGATAATGCGAGATTTCGAACTTTGATTTTGAAAGGGATGTCAAAATTGGCAACCACTATGTGCTTTGAAGGAGTCAGATGACTTGGAAGATATTTGGCAGAGGTGGAGGAATTTGAGATCTAGGGTCATGAGATTTGGGTTTTAGAGTTGGAAAGAGAGTTTTTTTTTTGAAGGAAAAGGTGGAATCTGGTCACCCTGTTTTAGAGTTGGAAAGAGAGTTGAAAGAGATGAAGTGAAGGGAAGAGAGAGGATGCCTAGATCTTAACTGGGGTTTTTTTAAATGGGCCCAAATGTGTGCTGCTATTCCCATATGCGGCCTTAGTATAAGAAAGGCCGTAGTGGAGGATTGCGGCCTCTATTATATCGATGCCAAATATGGTTATTGCAGCCTATGTTTAACGCATTTTAACATACTAATTTTTGTATATGTCTCGAAGTCTCTCTAACTCAAATATGAAATGAACTAAGGCGGCATATGAGAATAACGGTCTTGAAAAAAGTTTGTAAAGAGGCCTCGCAATCGAAGAGACCGCAGTGCTCAACTGCTGCGGTCTATGCTGACGTGTCTAAAAGTGGCTCATCTGTGAAATTAGTTTGGAAAGTGGGCTTGTTGGGGAAATAGTTTAGAAAGTGGGTTAGTACGGTAAACTTTTAGTCTTATGAACGAAATCGAGTAAACAAAGGGAAGGGGGTATAAATAGCACATCATTATTATGACAACAAATTTAATTAAGGTTTTGTTATAATAATAATAAAAAATAAAATCAAAGAATAAAATGAATACATTATAGATAAAGCTTGGAAAACCAAATAAATAGCATCGTAAAGGTTAAATAATTCAAAATATTTTGGATAATGGGGTTTTGTTGTTTAAGAAACCAAGTGAGCCGGATTCAAACTCTGAACATCTTATGTTATTATTACAGAATATAATAATTTAAAATAGGTTAAATTCGAAAAAAACCTCACTCAAGTATTGCTGGTTTTAAAAAAACCACACTAAATTTTTTTAATAAAAAAAACCTCACTTAACTATGTTTTTAAAAAACTCACAGTGACGGTGTTAGTTTTCGTTGGGTTTTTTGTCACGTGCTGCGCACGTGATCTTTTTTGACTATTTTGCCCCTGTGTGAACCTGAAAACCTCTTCACTTTTTCTCATCTTCTTCTTCTTTAATTAATCTTCAAAATTTTCAAAATAACATAAACCCTGAATTTCTCCCCACAAAATCAACCCATCTTTATCTCCAAATCTCTTCTTCCTCCACCCTCGATATCCAATTCTCCAACCCCCCTACTCGGAAATCCTAGATCTCATCCAAACAATGACAGCGAAATCTCCAATGTCAGGTTTACTCTTCACTTCAATTTCATTCTCTCATATATTTTTCACATGTATTGTTTTCATATTTGCATACATCTAGCTACTTGCATATTTGACAACCTCCAAAGCTTCAAGGAGGAGCTCCCATAACATTTTTTTTGACGGGGTTGAACTTGTGGGAGCAGATGAGAAGGGGGAGAAAGCATACTGAGAATTGAAGATGGAAAATGATAAGTTCAGTTTGCAAGTTGAGGAAGCAAGTAGGATGGAAATTAAACTTGCAGCCACTATAAAATATCTTAAGAATAGGAAGCATGAGTTGAAAGTAGAGTGACATTCATTGAGGTAGAAGGTGGTAGAAATGAAAGTAAGGGAGGGAACTATATATGAAGGGATTTACAATGTGCTTGGTTGTTGATATGGCTAAAAATAGGGTTTAATCGGAACCGTCCAAATCAGATACGAATCTTGAAACCCAGGGGTAAAACAGTAATTTCCCCTACAAAAGGGTCCAAAATGGATAGTGGATCTTTTCCCCAAGGACCCAATAACCCGCGAATGGGTCCGCCAACAAGAGGGTGCGGGTCCTTAATCGCTGCACACCCGACCCAACAAGATAAGATTAGGGTCCCTGATTAATCTTGATCAACGGCCCTGATGTACGTCTATCTCTTCACTGGGATTTGGGGATTAAATTCCTTATCTGATTACAGGGAATATACCCCATCAGATTACATTCCTAATCTGTTTACGGGGGGAATATTCCATATCAGATCACGAGGATTACATTCCTAATCCGTTCTCTAAGACGCCTATAAATATGATGAACACATTATTATTCACTTTTTAGAGCAATAATCTTAATATAATTAGACATTTAAAAGCTCTATATGTGGTATTTAACTCCTATTTTCTCTTTTCCATAGGAAACAGCTTATAACAGAAAGACGAAGCAGATTTAGGATAATACACAGCAAATTGCAGAGGATTAGTCGACTGGTTCCCCAACACAGGCGACTGGACAAGAGAAGCTGATTTTCCACAACTCTCGACACAGTCGACTCACTCCCAAAAGACAGTCGACTGATTTGAACAAAGATGAAATCTACAGAAGTCTCGACTCAGTCGACTGGTCCAGACATAAGTCGACTGGTCTGCGGCGGAGTAAATAGATAAGATCTTCAAAGATACACCTGCATCTAATTTCAAATCTATTTTGAATCAAGATTTTATAAAGCGAATCAAATCTAAAGACAGGGTATTTTCCAAGTGGACGGGGTGAACAGATAAGGAAGGAAAGGAGAAAAGAGAAAGATATTAATCATCAAATCAAATAAAGAAGGATCTTCCTGAAAAAGTGAAAACCCTAATTCTCAGCCGTACTCTATAAATATCAGAATAGATCAACTTAGAGAAAGGATCCGGAATCATCAGATATCTCTGGGAAGCGACTCAATCACCAAGTTCCTGAACAAACATCAAGAGCATCACTCCATCAACATCGAAGAAGGAGAGAGAAGATCCAGCAACCAGAAGGCAGTCGACTGTGTGACAGCCAGTCGACCATATTGCCGGAATCCATTAGTTTATTTCTTCTTCTCTCTTTATTCTTTTATGTTGATCATGTATTCAAACTTGTTAAGCAATAAAGTTATTATTATGTGGAACTAATTTCATAGTTGGGTAGATCGAAACCGTAGTTATGTAATGCTATTTTCTTCTGAACTCTTCTATGTTACTTATTGATTGAATCTAATTGAATTGGTATAGGTTTATGATAGTCAAACTAGTTCTCAAGACTGAGAGCAGTCGACTGAGGTGAGAGCCAGTCGACTGACGTACAGAACTTGGGAAGCTCAAGTTTGTATGTCATTTATCTGAATCTGTTATATGAGCATATTGAGACGACCGAATCTCGTGCTTATAATTTGTAACAAAGGAATCTTTAGGGGTTCTTGGTTCAATCAACTTAGAGGATTTAGATCTGATACCAATTTCTAGAACTTTAAGTGTTTGTTCGTTTCCACTGTTCTTATGTTTTCTCTAAGTATAACTTAGTAGATACCATGCTAGATACTTACAGAAAGAAACGAATTAGAGTAGATACCATGCCTAATTCTTGGCCTCGGGAAACAATACTTTAAGGAGTAGATACCATGCCCTTGAAGTGAACAAACATGAGTAATTAGAAGTAAATTCAGAAGGTAACTTAGCATTACTAACTATTGGTGGAGATCAACAACCCAACTATTCAAGAGATATTTGTGATTCAACACCTCTCATCTTAGTTTTAATCTTTTAGTTCTTTTAGAATATTATAAAAACTCTTATTCATTTTTATTATTAGTTTTATTGATTAGTAAGTTGAAGTCTACAATCTCTGTGGGATCGACCCTTGCTATTACTACGATTCGATTCGTGCACTTGCGAGGTTTTTATAATTTGTGTCTAGTTAGTCTATTCATTTAGGTAGCTAGAAACCAACAACAAGTTTTTGGCGCCGTTGCCGGGGATTGTTTAGTATTTTAACTTACAAGTCAGTAGAATTTTTATTAGTTTCTCTTTTCTTTTATTAATAATTTTTCTTTTAGGTTACAGGACTTCGGTGAATGCACGGTAGGCGATCACTTCGACCAGAGCTACTACCTATTGACGCAGAAACAGAACAAACTTTGCACAGACTAGGTAAGGTGTTTTCAGCCAACCAGTCGACTGCTGTACTGACCCAGTCGACTGCACAGAGACAGATTTCACAGGGAAGAATGGCTGAAGAAATACAAAATCGAGTACCAATGCAGGACAAATTCACTCCTAAGAATATTGAGCAACCTTCCTGCATTGCTTTTCAACCTAATGCTACAGGGAACATGCACCTATCTCCTCACCTACTTAGTATGGTTCCCCACTTTAGTGGCAAACCAGATGAAGAACCTCATCTTCATTTGCAAGACTTTTTCGATCTTTGCAGGACACAAAGCGTCCAAGGGCTTACCGCTGAACAAATCAGGTTAATCTTGTTTCCTTTTTCTTTAAAACTTAATGCTAAGTTGTGGTATAATTCTTTGGAACCAGGATCAATTAATTCATGGGAGCAATTGGCAACAAAATTCTTGAAAGAGTTCTTTCCAGCCCAGAAAACCAAACAGCTAAAAAGGGAGATTCAACTCTTCCAACAAAAGGATGGAGATTTATTCTTTGAGGCATGGAAGGACTTCAAGAGCAAGCTTCTCAAGTGTCCTACTCACAATCTGCCTAAGGATGATCAGGTACAAGCTTTTTATGAAGGTTTAAATGACACTAACAAGGCAATTGTTGATGCAGCTTGCAATGGAATTTTGATGAGGAAAAGTGGAGAAGAAGCCATTGAACTTTTTGAAGAACTCAGCGAGAACTCCCAACAATTCTCAACAAGAAGGGGACCTACGAAAAAACAGGGAGTTTACGAGATCTCTAATAATAATAACATTCAATTAGAAATGGCAAACATGAATAAGAAAATTGATATGCTTGTTAATGCAATGTCGACGATGGGTGGAGTTAAAAATCAAACAAATGAAATGTGTGCAATTTGTTCTCATTTAGATCACACAACTGATACATGTCCCATGTCTACTTTCACAGATCAGGAGCATGCGAATTATGTGGGTCGAGGAGTATTTCCACCAAAGAACAATCCATACTCGAACACATATAACCCAGGATGGAGGAATCATCCAAACTTCTCATGGAGCAATAATCAAAATAATCAAGGGAATCAATTCACACAAGGACATACAAGAAACCCTCAGATGGGAAGTGGGTTTGATCGACCAGCCCCAGAACAGAAGAAGTTGGATTTTGAATCCACTGTTCTTCAACTGCTCCAACAACAACATCAAACAAGCAACCAACAAGGACAAGCAATTCAGAAGTTGGAAACCTAAATTGGTCAGATTGCAAAAGAGCTAAGCGAAAGAAAAGCAGGTGAACTCCCTTCACAAACCATACCAAACCCAGGAGGTCAAGAACAACTCCAAGCAGTGACTACTTTAAGAAATGGTAAGGTAATTGATAACAAGGTTGGAACACACACAGACAAGCCAGTCGACTGTTTTTACAAACCAGTCGACTGCACAGACAAACTAGATACACAACCATCAAAAGCCTTGGGTTCAAGTAAGGTAAGCGAAAAAGTAGGGACAGTTCCACCACCATTCCCTCAAAGGTTAGTCAATAAAAAGAAAGAACAACATTTATTTGACGTCTTTGAAACTCTTAAAAAGGTAGAAATTAATATTCCCCTACTTGATGCTATTAAACAAATTCCTTCGTATGCCAAATTTTTGAAAGATTGTTGTACTCACAAAAGAACATTTCAGGTTAAGGAGGATGTGGCCTTGACAGAAGAAGTGAGCGCCGTATTATTAAGAAAACTACCACCTAAACTGAAAGATCCAGGTAGTTTCACCATTCCTTGCAAAGTTGGTGAGCACTTCTTTGAAAAAGCACTGCTAGACTTGGGGGCAAGCATCAATCTTCTTCCTTATTCTGTTTACGAAAAGCTTGGATTGGGGGAACTCAAGCCAACATCCATCACTTTGCAATTGGCTGATCGCAGCATAAAAAGACCTAGAGGTATTTTAGAAGATGTCCTAGTTCAGGTAAATGATTTTATTTTGCCTGCTGATTTTGTTGTGTTAGATATGGAGGAATCTTCTATGTCATCATCTCTACCGATCATATTAGGTAGGCCCTTTATGAGTACAGCTGATATAAAAATTTGTGTTAAAAAGGGTATTATAAGTATGAAGATAAACGGAGAAAAAGTGGAATTTAAAATGTTTGATACACTGAAATTACCACAAGATGATCATGAATGCTATAATATTGATGTGGTGCAGGAGATTGTTGATCAAACATTTCAGGTACATAGCGTTGAACCACTACAAGCCACAATCACTCAATCTCTAACTTTATCTCATGTTGAACAGGAATACGATGACTGGGAGATTGCAGAGACAGTACATCACCTTGAAACTCCAGAGTCATATTCAGGTAAGCCTGCACCTTTATTTGAACAATTGGTGTCTGATAAAAATTGTTCTTCTACAAATCAGGCGACTGATGAACAGAGTAAGTCGACTGGTGTTTTAACCAGTCGACCAAACCCAGACACCCAGAACAAGTCGACTGCTGACATGGACCAGTCGACTGTACAGAAGCGTCCAGACATAGAACTCAAGCAGCTGCCCGATCATTTGAAACATGCATTTTTAGGCGAGAACCAGACACTGCCGGTGATAATTGCTGCAAACTTAAATGCACGGGAAGAAGAAAAGCTGCTGAAGGTATTGCGAGAACACAAAAATGCAATAGGATGGACCATTGCAGACATCAAGGGAATAAGTCCATCCAAATGCATGCATAGAATACTCCTTGAGAACGATGCAAAACCTAGCAGAGAGGCACAACGAAGGCTCAACCCCAACATGAAGGAAGTGGTAAGAGCAGAAATTTTGAAGCTACTAGATGTTGGCATCATCTATCCTATCTCAGACAGCAAATGGGTAAGTCCTATACATGTAGTACCTAAGAAAAGTGGAGTTACAGTGATAACAAATGAAGAGAATGAACTTATCCCAACAAGAGTAAACACAGGATGGAGGGTATGCATTGACTATAGGAAGTTGAATAATGAAACCAGGAAAGATCACTTCCCTCTCCCTTTTATTGATCAAATGTTAGAAAGATTAGCAGGGTATAGTCATTATTGTTTTCTAGATGGTTATAGTGGCTATAATCAAATTGCTATTGCTCCAGAAGATCAAGAAAAGACCACTTTTACATGCCCTTTTGGTACTTTTGCTTACAGGAGGATGCCTTTTGGATTGTGCAATGCTCCAGCTACATTTCAGAGATGCATGATGAGCATATTTTCAGATATGGTGGAAAGGTTTATTGAGGTATTTATGGATGACTTTAGTATTTTTGGATCTTGTTTTGATGAATGCCTTAACCATTTGCAGCTTGTTCTTAAAAGATGTGAAGAATGCAATTTAGTGCTGAATTGGGAAAAGTGCCATTTCATGGTACAACAAGGTATTGTGTTGGGACATGTTGTGTCAAAAAGAGGCATAGAGGTAGACAAGGAAAAAATTGATATAATATCGAAACTACCCCCTCCCACTACAGTTAAGGGTGTTAGGAGTTTTCTAGGACATGCAGGGTTCTATAGAAGATTCATAAAAGATTTCTCAAAAATCTCCAAACCCCTTTGTGACTTGTTAGCTAAAGATGTTGAGTTTGTATGGACAGAAGAATGTACAAATGCTTTTAATACATTGAAAAATCTTCTCATTTCTGCACCTATTGTCATGGTACCAGAGTGGAGCCATCCTTTTGAGCTCATGTGTGATGCAAGTGATTATGCCTTAGGGACTGTTTTAGGTCAAAGAATCAATAAGAAACCTCATGTTATTTACTATGCTTCTCGAACTTTAAACGATGCACAGCTAAATTATTCCACCACTGAAAAAGAAATGTTAGCTGTTATTTTTGCTATAGAGAAGTTTAGATCATACTTAATTGGTTCTAAAGTTATTGTTTTTACTGACCATGCTGCCTTGAGATATTTGTTTGCTAAAAAGGATGCTAAGCCTAGGTTAATCAGATGGGTGCTGTTGCTTCAAGAATTTGATCTTGAGATTAGAGACAAGAAAGGAAGCGACAATGTTGTGGCAGATCACATGTCCAGACTACTTCAGGAGGAAGAGAGAATTATGCCCCCGCTGAATGAAAATTTCCCAGATGAACATCTATTTGAAATAAATGTTCAAACTCTCGGGGCAGTCGACTGGTCCTTCCACCAGTCGACTGGACTCTCTGAACAGTTCCCCTGGTTTGCTGATATTGTCAATTTTCTAACTGCTCATGTTTTTCCTCCAGGTATGACACATCAGGAAAGGAAAAGATTGGTGGATCTGAGCAAACACTATTATTGGGATGATCCTTATTTATTCAAATTTTGCTCTGATCAAATTATAAGGAGATGTGTGGCAGACGAGGAACAAAGGAGTATTCTACAACATTGCCACCAATATGCATGTGGAGGACATTTTGGGCCAAAGAGAACAGCACTAAAGGTATTGCAATCTGGTTTTTATTGGCCTAAAGTATTCAAAGATGCTTTTTCTTTTTGCAGGACTTGCGACAAATGCCAAAGGACAGGCAACATCTCTTCTAGGAATCAAATGCCACTACACAACATACAAGTAATCGAGCTTTTCGATGTTTGGGGAATCGACTTCATGGGTCCATTTCCTAACTCATTTGGTTATTTATATATACTTGTTGGTGTGGATTATGTGTCTAAATGGGTCGAGGCTGTCCCCTCACGAACTAATGATCACAAAGTTGTTGTCAAGTTTTTGCAGGAGAACATTTTCACTAGGTTTGGTACACCACGAGCAATAATAAGTGATGGAGGGAGCCACTTCAATAACTACCCATTTGCTTCTTTGATGAAGAAATATGGGATTACACATAGAGTGGGAACTCCATATCATCCTCAAACCAGTGGGCAGGTGGAGATTAGCAACAGAGAGATCAAGAGCATCTTGGAAAAGACAGTCAACACAAGGAGGAAGGATTGGTCGCTACGCTTGAACGATGCCTTATAGGCCTATAGAACCGCTTTCAAGACACCCATTGGCATGTCACCATACCGTTTGGTCTTTGGAAAAGCATGTCATCTGCCGGTAGAGTTGGAACACAAGGCGTATTGGGCCATTAAAAAGTTCAATTTTGATATGAAACAGGCAGGTGACAAAAGGCGATTGCAACTAAATGAGCTTGAAGAATTGAGGCACGATGCATATGAAAATGCCAAGCTATACAAGGAAAGGACTAAGTTATACCATGATAAACAATTAGCAAGGAAGGAGTTTTATGAAGGACAAAAGGTATTGATCTACAACTCAAGATTAAGACTCTTTCCAGGCAAGCTCAAGTCAAGATGGTATGGACCATATATTGTCACAAAAGTCTTTCCACATGGTGCATTGGAAGTTCACAGCGAAGAACGAAATCAAACATTCAAGGTGAACGGACACAGGGTGAAGCCATACATAGAGATGAGTCTAGAACCGCAAGAGGAAGATGTGAATCTTCAAACCATTCAATACATTGCGTGAACTCATCATGTCTAGCTGAAGACATGAAACACAGCGCTTATTGGGATGCAACCCAACTTTTTAGGGGAGTATTTACACTTTCCTTTACTTTCTTCAGTTATTCATTATTTTTATTTTCAGTATCTCCTTACTAGATGGTAACACATGCCTATATCTTATGTTTTGTGCGAACATTGAGGACAATGTTCCCTCTAAGTGTGGGGGTATTAGTTAGTTATATTTGGAATCTTTTGAATTTTTTTTTTAGGATAAACAATTTCTTATAAAGTAAGAGTAAGGATACTTATTTACTTTAGGATTGTTGATTTTCATAATTCCCTACAAAATTGTGCGAGTCATGCGATTATACATGATAAACAAATGTGATGCTTTTTCTGATAATTATTCCCTTTAGATCTAGTCCTAAATCGAGTTTAAGTAAATAGAGTGATACAATATATGTATATATTTGAATAAAGTCAGTCTACTCCAATGTTTTAAGCGCTTAGTAACTAGGGGTATTCATCACCAATGTTTACCTTTACGTCAAACGGCAACTTGAAATATGAGTATGCAAAGCACTTTAATGTTTGTGACTTGTTGAGTAACCGGGTGGATACATCACAAATGTTTCGCATTCGCGTCAAAAGACAAGTGACAACTTTAAAGAAGAGACTATAAAAAAAAAAAAAAAAAAAAAAAAAAAAAAAAAAAAAAAAAAACCTCTAGTTTGCTACTGGATTTGTAGTAGAGAAAAGGGATAATCACAGACTGAGTAGTTGCATACTACAACTACATTAATCGCATGACAAATATGATTAAGTTTGGGGATTATGACTGAACAATTGCACTAGAGAAAGTGGGTATGTTCAATTTTACTTTATCTGAAATTGTTTGTAGTTTTATATTTTTCATTTTGATCTCCACATAATAAGAAATCTTGATGGTTGAGTTTATTCTGATTATTACTTCCTTGATTCATAAATTCACTTTTTGCTTGAGGACAAGCAAAAGCTAAGTGTGGGGGTATTTGATGAACACATTATTATTCACTTTTTAGAGCAATAATCTTAATATAATTAGACATTTAAAAGCTCTATATATGGTATTTAACTCCTATTTTCTCTTTTCCATAGGAAACAGCTTATAACAGAAAGACGAAGCAGATTTAGGATAATACACAGCAAATTGCAGAGGATTAGTCGACTGGTTCCCCAACACAGGCGACTGGACAAGAGAAGCTGATTTTCCACAACTCTCGACACAGTCGACTCACTCCCAAAAGACAGTCGACTGATTTGAACAAAGATGAAATCTACAGAAGTCTCGACTCAGTCGACTGGTCCAGACATAAGTCGACTGGTCTGCGGCGGAGTAAATAGATAAGATCTTCAAAGATACACCTGCATCTAATTTCAAATCTATTTTGAATCAAGATTTTATAAAGCGAATCAAATCTAAAGACAGGGTATTTTCCAAGTGGACGGGGTGAACAGATAAGGAAGGAAAGGAGAAAAGAGAAAGATATTAATCATCAAATCAAATAAAGAAGGATCTTCCTGAAAAAGTGAAAACCCTAATTCTCAGCCGTACTCTATAAATATCAGAATAGATCAACTTAGAGAAAGGATCCGGAATCATCAGATATCTCTGGGAAGCGACTCAATCACCAAGTTCCTGAACAAACATCAAGAGCATCACTCCATCAACATCGAAGAAGGAGAGAGAAGATCCAGCAACCAGAAGGCAGTCGACTGTGTGACAGCCAGTCGACCATATTGCCGGAATCCATTAGTTTATTTCTTCTTCTCTCTTTATTCTTTTATGTTGATCATGTATTCAAACTTGTTAAGCAATAAAGTTATTATTATGTGGAACTAATTTCATAGTTGGGTAGATCGAAACCGTAGTTATGTAATGCTATTTTCTTCTGAACTCTTCTATGTTACTTATTGATTGAATCTAATTGAATTGGTATAGGTTTATGATAGTCAAACTAGTTCTCAAGACTGAGAGCAGTCGACTGAGGTGAGAGCCAGTCGACTGACGTACAGAACTTGGGAAGCTCAAGTTTGTATGTCATTTATCTGAATCTGTTATATGAGCATATTGAGACGACCGAATCTCGTGCTTATAATTTGTAACAAAGGAATCTTTAGGGGTTCTTGGTTCAATCAACTTAGAGGATTTAGATCTGATACCAATTTCTAGAACTTTAAGTGTTTGTTCGTTTCCACTGTTCTTATGTTTTCTCTAAGTATAACTTAGTAGATACCATGCTAGATACTTACAGAAAGAAACGAATTAGAGTAGATACCATGCCTAATTCTTGGCCTCGGGAAACAATACTTTAAGGAGTAGATACCATGCCCTTGAAGTGAACAAACATGAGTAATTAGAAGTAAATTCAGAAGGTAACTTAGCATTACTAACTATTGGTGGAGATCAACAACCCAACTATTCAAGAGATATTTGTGATTCAACACCTCTCATCTTAGTTTTAATCTTTTAGTTCTTTTAGAATATTATAAAAACTCTTATTCATTTTTATTATTAGTTTTATTGATTAGTAAGTTGAAGTCTACAATCTCTGTGGGATCGACCCTTGCTATTACTACGATTCGATTCGTGCACTTGCGAGGTTTTTATAATTTGTGTCTAGTTAGTCTATTCATTTAGGTAGCTAGAAACCAACAACAAGTTTTTGGCGCCGTTGCCGGGGATTGTTTAGTATTTTAACTTACAAGTCAGTAGAATTTTTATTAGTTTCTCTTTTCTTTTATTAATAATTTTTCTTTTAGGTTACAGGACTTCGGTGAATGCACGGTAGGCGATCACTTCGACCAGAGCTACTACCTATTGACGCAGAAACAGAACAAACTTTGCACAGACTAGGTAAGGTGTTTTCAGCCAACCAGTCGACTGCTGTACTGACCCAGTCGACTGCACAGAGACAGATTTCACAGGGAAGAATGGCTGAAGAAATACAAAATCGAGTACCAATGCAGGACAAATTCACTCCTAAGAATATTGAGCAACCTTCCTGCATTGCTTTTCAACCTAATGCTACAGGGAACATGCACCTATCTCCTCACCTACTTAGTATGGTTCCCCACTTTAGTGGCAAACCAGATGAAGAACCTCATCTTCATTTGCAAGACTTTTTCGATCTTTGCAGGACACAAAGCGTCCAAGGGCTTACCGCTGAACAAATCAGGTTAATCTTGTTTCCTTTTTCTTTAAAACTTAATGCTAAGTTGTGGTATAATTCTTTGGAACCAGGATCAATTAATTCATGGGAGCAATTGGCAACAAAATTCTTGAAAGAGTTCTTTCCAGCCCAGAAAACCAAACAGCTAAAAAGGGAGATTCAACTCTTCCAACAAAAGGATGGAGATTTATTCTTTGAGGCATGGAAGGACTTCAAGAGCAAGCTTCTCAAGTGTCCTACTCACAATCTGCCTAAGGATGATCAGGTACAAGCTTTTTATGAAGGTTTAAATGACACTAACAAGGCAATTGTTGATGCAGCTTGCAATGGAATTTTGATGAGGAAAAGTGGAGAAGAAGCCATTGAACTTTTTGAAGAACTCAGCGAGAACTCCCAACAATTCTCAACAAGAAGGGGACCTACGAAAAAACAGGGAGTTTACGAGATCTCTAATAATAATAACATTCAATTAGAAATGGCAAACATGAATAAGAAAATTGATATGCTTGTTAATGCAATGTCGACGATGGGTGGAGTTAAAAATCAAACAAATGAAATGTGTGCAATTTGTTCTCATTTAGATCACACAACTGATACATGTCCCATGTCTACTTTCACAGATCAGGAGCATGCGAATTATGTGGGTCGAGGAGTATTTCCACCAAAGAACAATCCATACTCGAACACATATAACCCAGGATGGAGGAATCATCCAAACTTCTCATGGAGCAATAATCAAAATAATCAAGGGAATCAATTCACACAAGGACATACAAGAAACCCTCAGATGGGAAGTGGGTTTGATCGACCAGCCCCAGAACAGAAGAAGTTGGATTTTGAATCCACTGTTCTTCAACTGCTCCAACAACAACATCAAACAAGCAACCAACAAGGACAAGCAATTCAGAAGTTGGAAACCTAAATTGGTCAGATTGCAAAAGAGCTAAGCGAAAGAAAAGCAGGTGAACTCCCTTCACAAACCATACCAAACCCAGGAGGTCAAGAACAACTCCAAGCAGTGACTACTTTAAGAAATGGTAAGGTAATTGATAACAAGGTTGGAACACACACAGACAAGCCAGTCGACTGTTTTTACAAACCAGTCGACTGCACAGACAAACTAGATACACAACCATCAAAAGCCTTGGGTTCAAGTAAGGTAAGCGAAAAAGTAGGGACAGTTCCACCACCATTCCCTCAAAGGTTAGTCAATAAAAAGAAAGAACAACATTTATTTGACGTCTTTGAAACTCTTAAAAAGGTAGAAATTAATATTCCCCTACTTGATGCTATTAAACAAATTCCTTCGTATGCCAAATTTTTGAAAGATTGTTGTACTCACAAAAGAACATTTCAGGTTAAGGAGGATGTGGCCTTGACAGAAGAAGTGAGCGCCGTATTATTAAGAAAACTACCACCTAAACTGAAAGATCCAGGTAGTTTCACCATTCCTTGCAAAGTTGGTGAGCACTTCTTTGAAAAAGCACTGCTAGACTTGGGGGCAAGCATCAATCTTCTTCCTTATTCTGTTTACGAAAAGCTTGGATTGGGGGAACTCAAGCCAACATCCATCACTTTGCAATTGGCTGATCGCAGCATAAAAAGACCTAGAGGTATTTTAGAAGATGTCCTAGTTCAGGTAAATGATTTTATTTTGCCTGCTGATTTTGTTGTGTTAGATATGGAGGAATCTTCTATGTCATCATCTCTACCGATCATATTAGGTAGGCCCTTTATGAGTACAGCTGATATAAAAATTTGTGTTAAAAAGGGTATTATAAGTATGAAGATAAACGGAGAAAAAGTGGAATTTAAAATGTTTGATACACTGAAATTACCACAAGATGATCATGAATGCTATAATATTGATGTGGTGCAGGAGATTGTTGATCAAACATTTCAGGTACATAGCGTTGAACCACTACAAGCCACAATCACTCAATCTCTAACTTTATCTCATGTTGAACAGGAATACGATGACTGGGAGATTGCAGAGACAGTACATCACCTTGAAACTCCAGAGTCATATTCAGGTAAGCCTGCACCTTTATTTGAACAATTGGTGTCTGATAAAAATTGTTCTTCTACAAATCAGGCGACTGATGAACAGAGTAAGTCGACTGGTGTTTTAACCAGTCGACCAAACCCAGACACCCAGAACAAGTCGACTGCTGACATGGACCAGTCGACTGTACAGAAGCGTCCAGACATAGAACTCAAGCAGCTGCCCGATCATTTGAAACATGCATTTTTAGGCGAGAACCAGACACTGCCGGTGATAATTGCTGCAAACTTAAATGCACGGGAAGAAGAAAAGCTGCTGAAGGTATTGCGAGAACACAAAAATGCAATAGGATGGACCATTGCAGACATCAAGGGAATAAGTCCATCCAAATGCATGCATAGAATACTCCTTGAGAACGATGCAAAACCTAGCAGAGAGGCACAACGAAGGCTCAACCCCAACATGAAGGAAGTGGTAAGAGCAGAAATTTTGAAGCTACTAGATGTTGGCATCATCTATCCTATCTCAGACAGCAAATGGGTAAGTCCTATACATGTAGTACCTAAGAAAAGTGGAGTTACAGTGATAACAAATGAAGAGAATGAACTTATCCCAACAAGAGTAACCACAGGATGGAGGGTATGCATTGACTATAGGAAGTTGAATAATGAAACCAGGAAAGATCACTTCCCTCTCCCTTTTATTGATCAAATGTTAGAAAGATTAGCAGGGTATAGTCATTATTGTTTTCTAGATGGTATAGTGGCTATAATCAAATTGCTATTGCTCCAGAAGATCAAGAAAAGACCACTTTTACATGCCCTTTTGGTACTTTTGCTTACAGGAGGATGCCTTTTGGATTGTGCAATGCTCCAGCTACATTTCAGAGATGCATGATGAGCATATTTTCAGATATGGTGGAAAGGTTTATTGAGGTATTTATGGATGACTTTAGTATTTTTGGATCTTGTTTTGATGAATGCCTTAACCATTTGCAGCTTGTTCTTAAAAGATGTGAAGAATGCAATTTAGTGCTGAATTGGGAAAAGTGCCATTTCATGGTACAACAAGGTATTGTGTTGGGACATGTTGTGTCAAAAAGAGGCATAGAGGTAGACAAGGAAAAAATTGATATAATATCGAAACTACCCCCTCCCACTACAGTTAAGGGTGTTAGGAGTTTTCTAGGACATGCAGGGTTCTATAGAAGATTCATAAAAGATTTCTCAAAAATCTCCAAACCCCTTTGTGACTTGTTAGCTAAAGATGTTGAGTTTGTATGGACAGAAGAATGTACAAATGCTTTTAATACATTGAAAAATCTTCTCATTTCTGCACCTATTGTCATGGTACCAGAGTGGAGCCATCCTTTTGAGCTCATGTGTGATGCAAGTGATTATGCCTTAGGGACTGTTTTAGGTCAAAGAATCAATAAGAAACCTCATGTTATTTACTATGCTTCTCGAACTTTAAACGATGCACAGCTAAATTATTCCACCACTGAAAAAGAAATGTTAGCTGTTATTTTTGCTATAGAGAAGTTTAGATCATACTTAATTGGTTCTAAAGTTATTGTTTTTACTGACCATGCTGCCTTGAGATATTTGTTTGCTAAAAAGGATGCTAAGCCTAGGTTAATCAGATGGGTGCTGTTGCTTCAAGAATTTGATCTTGAGATTAGAGACAAGAAAGGAAGCGACAATGTTGTGGCAGATCACATGTCCAGACTACTTCAGGAGGAAGAGAGAATTATGCCCCCGCTGAATGAAAATTTCCCAGATGAACATCTATTTGAAATAAATGTTCAAACTCTCGGGGCAGTCGACTGGTCCTTCCACCAGTCGACTGGACTCTCTGAACAGTTCCCCTGGTTTGCTGATATTGTCAATTTTCTAACTGCTCATGTTTTTCCTCCAGGTATGACACATCAGGAAAGGAAAAGATTGGTGGATCTGAGCAAACACTATTATTGGGATGATCCTTATTTATTCAAATTTTGCTCTGATCAAATTATAAGGAGATGTGTGGCAGACGAGGAACAAAGGAGTATTCTACAACATTGCCACCAATATGCATGTGGAGGACATTTTGGGCCAAAGAGAACAGCACTAAAGGTATTGCAATCTGGTTTTTATTGGCCTAAAGTATTCAAAGATGCTTTTTCTTTTTGCAGGACTTGCGACAAATGCCAAAGGACAGGCAACATCTCTTCTAGGAATCAAATGCCACTACACAACATACAAGTAATCGAGCTTTTCGATGTTTGGGGAATCGACTTCATGGGTCCATTTCCTAACTCATTTGGTTATTTATATATACTTGTTGGTGTGGATTATGTGTCTAAATGGGTCGAGGCTGTCCCCTCACGAACTAATGATCACAAAGTTGTTGTCAAGTTTTTGCAGGAGAACATTTTCACTAGGTTTGGTACACCACGAGCAATAATAAGTGATGGAGGGAGCCACTTCAATAACTACCCATTTGCTTCTTTGATGAAGAAATATGGGATTACACATAGAGTGGGAACTCCATATCATCCTCAAACCAGTGGGCAGGTGGAGATTAGCAACAGAGAGATCAAGAGCATCTTGGAAAAGACAGTCAACACAAGGAGGAAGGATTGGTCGCTACGCTTGAACGATGCCTTATAGGCCTATAGAACCGCTTTCAAGACACCCATTGGCATGTCACCATACCGTTTGGTCTTTGGAAAAGCATGTCATCTGCCGGTAGAGTTGGAACACAAGGCGTATTGGGCCATTAAAAAGTTCAATTTTGATATGAAACAGGCAGGTGACAAAAGGCGATTGCAACTAAATGAGCTTGAAGAATTGAGGCACGATGCATATGAAAATGCCAAGCTATACAAGGAAAGGACTAAGTTATACCATGATAAACAATTAGCAAGGAAGGAGTTTTATGAAGGACAAAAGGTATTGATCTACAACTCAAGATTAAGACTCTTTCCAGGCAAGCTCAAGTCAAGATGGTATGGACCATATATTGTCACAAAAGTCTTTCCACATGGTGCATTGGAAGTTCACAGCGAAGAACGAAATCAAACATTCAAGGTGAACGGACACAGGGTGAAGCCATACATAGAGATGAGTCTAGAACCGCAAGAGGAAGATGTGAATCTTCAAACCATTCAATACATTGCGTGAACTCATCATGTCTAGCTGAAGACATGAAACACAGCGCTTATTGGGATGCAACCCAACTTTTTAGGGGAGTATTTACACTTTCCTTTACTTTCTTCAGTTATTCATTATTTTTATTTTCAGTATCTCCTTACTAGATGGTAACACATGCCTATATCTTATGTTTTGTGCGAACATTGAGGACAATGTTCCCTCTAAGTGTGGGGGTATTAGTTAGTTATATTTGGAATCTTTTGAATTTTTTTTTTAGGATAAACAATTTCTTATAAAGTAAGAGTAAGGATACTTATTTACTTTAGGATTGTTGATTTTCATAATTCCCTACAAAATTGTGCGAGTCATGCGATTATACATGATAAACAAATGTGATGCTTTTTCTGATAATTATTCCCTTTAGATCTAGTCCTAAATCGAGTTTAAGTAAATAGAGTGATACAATATATGTATATATTTGAATAAAGTCAGTCTACTCCAATGTTTTAAGCGCTTAGTAACTAGGGGTATTCATCACCAATGTTTACCTTTACGTCAAACGGCAACTTGAAATATGAGTATGCAAAGCACTTTAATGTTTGTGACTTGTTGAGTAACCGGGTGGATACATCACAAATGTTTCGCATTCGCGTCAAAAGACAAGTGACAACTTTAAAGAAGAGACTATAAAAAAAAAAAAAAAAAAAAAAAAAAAAAAAAAAAAAAAAAAACCTCTAGTTTGCTACTGGATTTGTAGTAGAGAAAAGGGATAATCACAGACTGAGTAGTTGCATACTACAACTACATTAATCGCATGACAAATATGATTAAGTTTGGGGATTATGACTGAACAATTGCACTAGAGAAAGTGGGTATGTTCAATTTTACTTTATCTGAAATTGTTTGTAGTTTTATATTTTTCATTTTGATCTCCACATAATAAGAAATCTTGATGGTTGAGTTTATTCTGATTATTACTTCCTTGATTCATAAATTCACTTTTTGCTTGAGGACAAGCAAAAGCTAAGTGTGGGGGTATTTGATGAACACATTATTATTCACTTTTTAGAGCAATAATCTTAATATAATTAGACATTTAAAAGCTCTATATATGGTATTTAACTCCTATTTTCTCTTTTCCATAGGAAACAGCTTATAACAGAAAGACGAAGCAGATTTAGGATAATACACAGCAAATTGCAGAGGATTAGTCGACTGGTTCCCCAACACAGGCGACTGGACAAGAGAAGCTGATTTTCCACAACTCTCGACACAGTCGACTCACTCCCAAAAGACAGTCGACTGATTTGAACAAAGATGAAATCTACAGAAGTCTCGACTCAGTCGACTGGTCCAGACATAAGTCGACTGGTCTGCGGCGGAGTAAATAGATAAGATCTTCAAAGATACACCTGCATCTAATTTCAAATCTATTTTGAATCAAGATTTTATAAAGCGAATCAAATCTAAAGACAGGGTATTTTCCAAGTGGACGGGGTGAACAGATAAGGAAGGAAAGGAGAAAAGAGAAAGATATTAATCATCAAATCAAATAAAGAAGGATCTTCCTGAAAAAGTGAAAACCCTAATTCTCAGCCGTACTCTATAAATATCAGAATAGATCAACTTAGAGAAAGGATCCGGAATCATCAGATATCTCTGGGAAGCGACTCAATCACCAAGTTCCTGAACAAACATCAAGAGCATCACTCCATCAACATCGAAGAAGGAGAGAGAAGATCCAGCAACCAGAAGGCAGTCGACTGTGTGACAGCCAGTCGACCATATTGCCGGAATCCATTAGTTTATTTCTTCTTCTCTCTTTATTCTTTTATGTTGATCATGTATTCAAACTTGTTAAGCAATAAAGTTATTATTATGTGGAACTAATTTCATAGTTGGGTAGATCGAAACCGTAGTTATGTAATGCTATTTTCTTCTGAACTCTTCTATGTTACTTATTGATTGAATCTAATTGAATTGGTATAGGTTTATGATAGTCAAACTAGTTCTCAAGACTGAGAGCAGTCGACTGAGGTGAGAGCCAGTCGACTGACGTACAGAACTTGGGAAGCTCAAGTTTGTATGTCATTTATCTGAATCTGTTATATGAGCATATTGAGACGACCGAATCTCGTGCTTATAATTTGTAACAAAGGAATCTTTAGGGGTTCTTGGTTCAATCAACTTAGAGGATTTAGATCTGATACCAATTTCTAGAACTTTAAGTGTTTGTTCGTTTCCACTGTTCTTATGTTTTCTCTAAGTATAACTTAGTAGATACCATGCTAGATACTTACAGAAAGAAACGAATTAGAGTAGATACCATGCCTAATTCTTGGCCTCGGGAAACAATACTTTAAGGAGTAGATACCATGCCCTTGAAGTGAACAAACATGAGTAATTAGAAGTAAATTCAGAAGGTAACTTAGCATTACTAACTATTGGTGGAGATCAACAACCCAACTATTCAAGAGATATTTGTGATTCAACACCTCTCATCTTAGTTTTAATCTTTTAGTTCTTTTAGAATATTATAAAAACTCTTATTCATTTTTATTATTAGTTTTATTGATTAGTAAGTTGAAGTCTACAATCTCTGTGGGATCGACCCTTGCTATTACTACGATTCGATTCGTGCACTTGCGAGGTTTTTATAATTTGTGTCTAGTTAGTCTATTCATTTAGGTAGCTAGAAACCAACAACAAGTTTTTGGCGCCGTTGCCGGGGATTGTTTAGTATTTTAACTTACAAGTCAGTAGAATTTTTATTAGTTTCTCTTTTCTTTTATTAATAATTTTTCTTTTAGGTTACAGGACTTCGGTGAATGCACGGTAGGCGATCACTTCGACCAGAGCTACTACCTATTGACGCAGAAACAGAACAAACTTTGCACAGACTAGGTAAGGTGTTTTCAGCCAACCAGTCGACTGCTGTACTGACCCAGTCGACTGCACAGAGACAGATTTCACAGGGAAGAATGGCTGAAGAAATACAAAATCGAGTACCAATGCAGGACAAATTCACTCCTAAGAATATTGAGCAACCTTCCTGCATTGCTTTTCAACCTAATGCTACAGGGAACATGCACCTATCTCCTCACCTACTTAGTATGGTTCCCCACTTTAGTGGCAAACCAGATGAAGAACCTCATCTTCATTTGCAAGACTTTTTCGATCTTTGCAGGACACAAAGCGTCCAAGGGCTTACCGCTGAACAAATCAGGTTAATCTTGTTTCCTTTTTCTTTAAAACTTAATGCTAAGTTGTGGTATAATTCTTTGGAACCAGGATCAATTAATTCATGGGAGCAATTGGCAACAAAATTCTTGAAAGAGTTCTTTCCAGCCCAGAAAACCAAACAGCTAAAAAGGGAGATTCAACTCTTCCAACAAAAGGATGGAGATTTATTCTTTGAGGCATGGAAGGACTTCAAGAGCAAGCTTCTCAAGTGTCCTACTCACAATCTGCCTAAGGATGATCAGGTACAAGCTTTTTATGAAGGTTTAAATGACACTAACAAGGCAATTGTTGATGCAGCTTGCAATGGAATTTTGATGAGGAAAAGTGGAGAAGAAGCCATTGAACTTTTTGAAGAACTCAGCGAGAACTCCCAACAATTCTCAACAAGAAGGGGACCTACGAAAAAACAGGGAGTTTACGAGATCTCTAATAATAATAACATTCAATTAGAAATGGCAAACATGAATAAGAAAATTGATATGCTTGTTAATGCAATGTCGACGATGGGTGGAGTTAAAAATCAAACAAATGAAATGTGTGCAATTTGTTCTCATTTAGATCACACAACTGATACATGTCCCATGTCTACTTTCACAGATCAGGAGCATGCGAATTATGTGGGTCGAGGAGTATTTCCACCAAAGAACAATCCATACTCGAACACATATAACCCAGGATGGAGGAATCATCCAAACTTCTCATGGAGCAATAATCAAAATAATCAAGGGAATCAATTCACACAAGGACATACAAGAAACCCTCAGATGGGAAGTGGGTTTGATCGACCAGCCCCAGAACAGAAGAAGTTGGATTTTGAATCCACTGTTCTTCAACTGCTCCAACAACAACATCAAACAAGCAACCAACAAGGACAAGCAATTCAGAAGTTGGAAACCTAAATTGGTCAGATTGCAAAAGAGCTAAGCGAAAGAAAAGCAGGTGAACTCCCTTCACAAACCATACCAAACCCAGGAGGTCAAGAACAACTCCAAGCAGTGACTACTTTAAGAAATGGTAAGGTAATTGATAACAAGGTTGGAACACACACAGACAAGCCAGTCGACTGTTTTTACAAACCAGTCGACTGCACAGACAAACTAGATACACAACCATCAAAAGCCTTGGGTTCAAGTAAGGTAAGCGAAAAAGTAGGGACAGTTCCACCACCATTCCCTCAAAGGTTAGTCAATAAAAAGAAAGAACAACATTTATTTGACGTCTTTGAAACTCTTAAAAAGGTAGAAATTAATATTCCCCTACTTGATGCTATTAAACAAATTCCTTCGTATGCCAAATTTTTGAAAGATTGTTGTACTCACAAAAGAACATTTCAGGTTAAGGAGGATGTGGCCTTGACAGAAGAAGTGAGCGCCGTATTATTAAGAAAACTACCACCTAAACTGAAAGATCCAGGTAGTTTCACCATTCCTTGCAAAGTTGGTGAGCACTTCTTTGAAAAAGCACTGCTAGACTTGGGGGCAAGCATCAATCTTCTTCCTTATTCTGTTTACGAAAAGCTTGGATTGGGGGAACTCAAGCCAACATCCATCACTTTGCAATTGGCTGATCGCAGCATAAAAAGACCTAGAGGTATTTTAGAAGATGTCCTAGTTCAGGTAAATGATTTTATTTTGCCTGCTGATTTTGTTGTGTTAGATATGGAGGAATCTTCTATGTCATCATCTCTACCGATCATATTAGGTAGGCCCTTTATGAGTACAGCTGATATAAAAATTTGTGTTAAAAAGGGTATTATAAGTATGAAGATAAACGGAGAAAAAGTGGAATTTAAAATGTTTGATACACTGAAATTACCACAAGATGATCATGAATGCTATAATATTGATGTGGTGCAGGAGATTGTTGATCAAACATTTCAGGTACATAGCGTTGAACCACTACAAGCCACAATCACTCAATCTCTAACTTTATCTCATGTTGAACAGGAATACGATGACTGGGAGATTGCAGAGACAGTACATCACCTTGAAACTCCAGAGTCATATTCAGGTAAGCCTGCACCTTTATTTGAACAATTGGTGTCTGATAAAAATTGTTCTTCTACAAATCAGGCGACTGATGAACAGAGTAAGTCGACTGGTGTTTTAACCAGTCGACCAAACCCAGACACCCAGAACAAGTCGACTGCTGACATGGACCAGTCGACTGTACAGAAGCGTCCAGACATAGAACTCAAGCAGCTGCCCGATCATTTGAAACATGCATTTTTAGGCGAGAACCAGACACTGCCGGTGATAATTGCTGCAAACTTAAATGCACGGGAAGAAGAAAAGCTGCTGAAGGTATTGCGAGAACACAAAAATGCAATAGGATGGACCATTGCAGACATCAAGGGAATAAGTCCATCCAAATGCATGCATAGAATACTCCTTGAGAACGATGCAAAACCTAGCAGAGAGGCACAACGAAGGCTCAACCCCAACATGAAGGAAGTGGTAAGAGCAGAAATTTTGAAGCTACTAGATGTTGGCATCATCTATCCTATCTCAGACAGCAAATGGGTAAGTCCTATACATGTAGTACCTAAGAAAAGTGGAGTTACAGTGATAACAAATGAAGAGAATGAACTTATCCCAACAAGAGTAACCACAGGATGGAGGGTATGCATTGACTATAGGAAGTTGAATAATGAAACCAGGAAAGATCACTTCCCTCTCCCTTTTATTGATCAAATGTTAGAAAGATTAGCAGGGTATAGTCATTATTGTTTTCTAGATGGTATAGTGGCTATAATCAAATTGCTATTGCTCCAGAAGATCAAGAAAAGACCACTTTTACATGCCCTTTTGGTACTTTTGCTTACAGGAGGATGCCTTTTGGATTGTGCAATGCTCCAGCTACATTTCAGAGATGCATGATGAGCATATTTTCAGATATGGTGGAAAGGTTTATTGAGGTATTTATGGATGACTTTAGTATTTTTGGATCTTGTTTTGATGAATGCCTTAACCATTTGCAGCTTGTTCTTAAAAGATGTGAAGAATGCAATTTAGTGCTGAATTGGGAAAAGTGCCATTTCATGGTACAACAAGGTATTGTGTTGGGACATGTTGTGTCAAAAAGAGGCATAGAGGTAGACAAGGAAAAAATTGATATAATATCGAAACTACCCCCTCCCACTACAGTTAAGGGTGTTAGGAGTTTTCTAGGACATGCAGGGTTCTATAGAAGATTCATAAAAGATTTCTCAAAAATCTCCAAACCCCTTTGTGACTTGTTAGCTAAAGATGTTGAGTTTGTATGGACAGAAGAATGTACAAATGCTTTTAATACATTGAAAAATCTTCTCATTTCTGCACCTATTGTCATGGTACCAGAGTGGAGCCATCCTTTTGAGCTCATGTGTGATGCAAGTGATTATGCCTTAGGGACTGTTTTAGGTCAAAGAATCAATAAGAAACCTCATGTTATTTACTATGCTTCTCGAACTTTAAACGATGCACAGCTAAATTATTCCACCACTGAAAAAGAAATGTTAGCTGTTATTTTTGCTATAGAGAAGTTTAGATCATACTTAATTGGTTCTAAAGTTATTGTTTTTACTGACCATGCTGCCTTGAGATATTTGTTTGCTAAAAAGGATGCTAAGCCTAGGTTAATCAGATGGGTGCTGTTGCTTCAAGAATTTGATCTTGAGATTAGAGACAAGAAAGGAAGCGACAATGTTGTGGCAGATCACATGTCCAGACTACTTCAGGAGGAAGAGAGAATTATGCCCCCGCTGAATGAAAATTTCCCAGATGAACATCTATTTGAAATAAATGTTCAAACTCTCGGGGCAGTCGACTGGTCCTTCCACCAGTCGACTGGACTCTCTGAACAGTTCCCCTGGTTTGCTGATATTGTCAATTTTCTAACTGCTCATGTTTTTCCTCCAGGTATGACACATCAGGAAAGGAAAAGATTGGTGGATCTGAGCAAACACTATTATTGGGATGATCCTTATTTATTCAAATTTTGCTCTGATCAAATTATAAGGAGATGTGTGGCAGACGAGGAACAAAGGAGTATTCTACAACATTGCCACCAATATGCATGTGGAGGACATTTTGGGCCAAAGAGAACAGCACTAAAGGTATTGCAATCTGGTTTTTATTGGCCTAAAGTATTCAAAGATGCTTTTTCTTTTTGCAGGACTTGCGACAAATGCCAAAGGACAGGCAACATCTCTTCTAGGAATCAAATGCCACTACACAACATACAAGTAATCGAGCTTTTCGATGTTTGGGGAATCGACTTCATGGGTCCATTTCCTAACTCATTTGGTTATTTATATATACTTGTTGGTGTGGATTATGTGTCTAAATGGGTCGAGGCTGTCCCCTCACGAACTAATGATCACAAAGTTGTTGTCAAGTTTTTGCAGGAGAACATTTTCACTAGGTTTGGTACACCACGAGCAATAATAAGTGATGGAGGGAGCCACTTCAATAACTACCCATTTGCTTCTTTGATGAAGAAATATGGGATTACACATAGAGTGGGAACTCCATATCATCCTCAAACCAGTGGGCAGGTGGAGATTAGCAACAGAGAGATCAAGAGCATCTTGGAAAAGACAGTCAACACAAGGAGGAAGGATTGGTCGCTACGCTTGAACGATGCCTTATGGGCCTATAGAACCGCTTTCAAGACACCCATTGGCATGTCACCATACCGTTTGGTCTTTGGAAAAGCATGTCATCTGCCGGTAGAGTTGGAATACAAGGCGTATTGGGCCATTAAAAAGTTCAATTTTGATATGAAACAGGCAGGTGACAAAAGGCGATTGCAACTAAATGAGCTTGAAGAATTGAGGCACGATGCATATGAAAATGCCAAGCTATACAAGGAAAGGACTAAGTTATACCATGATAAACAATTAGCAAGGAAGGAGTTTTATGAAGGACAAAAGGTATTGATCTACAACTCAAGATTAAGACTCTTTCCAGGCAAGCTCAAGTCAAGATGGTATGGACCATATATTGTCACAAAAGTCTTTCCACATGGTGCATTGGAAGTTCACAGCGAAGAACGAAATCAAACATTCAAGGTGAACGGACACAGGGTGAAGCCATACATAGAGATGAGTCTAGAACCGCAAGAGGAAGATGTGAATCTTCAAACCATTCAATACATTGCGTGAACTCATCATGTCTAGATGAAGACATGAAACACAGCCTATATCTTATGTTTTGTGCGAACATTGAGGACAATGTTCCCTCTAAGTGTGGGGGTATTAGTTAGTTATATTTGGAATCTTTTGAATTTTTTTTTAGGATAAACAATTTCTTATAAAGTAAGAGTAAGGATACTTATTTACTTTAGGATTGTTGATTTTCATAATTCCCTACAAAATTGTGCGAGTCATGCGATTATACATGATAAACAAATGTGATGCTTTTTCTGATAATTATTCCCTTTAGATCTAGTCCTAAATCGAGTTTAAGTAAATAGAGTGATACAATATATGTATATATTTGAATAAAGTCAGTCTACTCCAATGTTTTAAGCGCTTAGTAACTAGGGGTATTCATCACCAATGTTTACCTTTACGTCAAACGGCAACTTGAAATATGAGTATGCAAAGCACTTTAATGTTTGTGACTTGTTGAGTAACCGGGTGGATACATCACAAATGTTTCGCATTCGCGTCAAAAGACAAGTGACAACTTTAAAGAAGAGACTATAAAAAAAATAAAAAAAAAAAAAAAAAAAAAAAAAACCTCTAGTTTGCTACTGGATTTGTAGTAGAGAAAAGGGATAATCACAGACTGAGTAGTTGCATACTACAACTACATTAATCGCATGACAAATATGATTAAGTTTGGGGATTATGACTGAACAATTGCACTAGAGAAAGTGGGTATGTTCAATTTTACTTTATCTGAAATTGTTTGTAGTTTTATATTTTTCATTTTGATCTCCACATAATAAGAAATCTTGATGGTTGAGTTTATTCTGATTATTACTTCCTTGATTCATAAATTCACTTTTTGCTTGAGGACAAGCAAAAGCTAAGTGTGGGGGTATTTGATGAACACATTATTATTCACTTTTTAGAGCAATAATCTTAATATAATTAGACATTTAAAAGCTCTATATATGGTATTTAACTCCTATTTTCTCTTTTCCATAGGAAACAGCTTATAACAGAAAGACGAAGCAGATTTAGGATAATACACAGCAAATTGCAGAGGATTAGTCGACTGGTTCCCCAACACAGGCGACTGGACAAGAGAAGCTGATTTTCCACAACTCTCGACACAGTCGACTCACTCCCAAAAGACAGTCGACTGATTTGAACAAAGATGAAATCTACAGAAGTCTCGACTCAGTCGACTGGTCCAGACATAAGTCGACTGGTCTGCGGCGGAGTAAATAGATAAGATCTTCAAAGATACACCTGCATCTAATTTCAAATCTATTTTGAATCAAGATTTTATAAAGCGAATCAAATCTAAAGACAGGGTATTTTCCAAGTGGACGGGGTGAACAGATAAGGAAGGAAAGGAGAAAAGAGAAAGATATTAATCATCAAATCAAATAAAGAAGGATCTTCCTGAAAAAGTGAAAACCCTAATTCTCAGCCGTACTCTATAAATATCAGAATAGATCAACTTAGAGAAAGGATCCGGAATCATCAGATATCTCTGGGAAGCGACTCAATCACCAAGTTCCTGAACAAACATCAAGAGCATCACTCCATCAACATCGAAGAAGGAGAGAGAAGATCCAGCAACCAGAAGGCAGTCGACTGTGTGACAGCCAGTCGACCATATTGCCGGAATCCATTAGTTTATTTCTTCTTCTCTCTTTATTCTTTTATGTTGATCATGTATTCAAACTTGTTAAGCAATAAAGTTATTATTATGTGGAACTAATTTCATAGTTGGGTAGATCGAAACCGTAGTTATGTAATGCTATTTTCTTCTGAACTCTTCTATGTTACTTATTGATTGAATCTAATTGAATTGGTATAGGTTTATGATAGTCAAACTAGTTCTCAAGACTGAGAGCAGTCGACTGAGGTGAGAGCCAGTCGACTGACGTACAGAACTTGGGAAGCTCAAGTTTGTATGTCATTTATCTGAATCTGTTATATGAGCATATTGAGACGACCGAATCTCGTGCTCATAATTTGTAACAAAGGAATCTTTAGGGGTTCTTGGTTCAATCAACTTAGAGGATTTAGATCTGATACCAATTTCTAGAACTTTAAGTGTTTGTTCGTTTCCACTGTTCTTATGTTTTCTCTAAGTATAACTTAGTAGATACCATGCTAGATACTTACAGAAAGAAACGAATTAGAGTAGATACCATGCCTAATTCTTGGCCTAGGGAAACAATACTTTAAGGAGTAGATACCATGCCCTTGAAGTGAACAAACATGAGTAATTAGAAGTAAATTCAGAAGGTAACTTAGCATTACTAACTATTGGTGGAGATCAACAACCCAACTATTCAAGAGATATTTGTGATTCAACACCTCTCATCTTAGTTTTAATCTTTTAGTTCTTTTAGAATATTATAAAAACTCTTATTCATTTTTATTATTAGTTTTATTGATTAGTAAGTTGAAGTCTACAATCTCTGTGGGATCGACCCTTGCTATTACTACGATTCGATTCGTGCACTTGCGAGGTTTTTATAATTTGTGTTTAGTTAGTCTATTCATTTAGGTAGCTAGAAACCAACAACAAAATACCCCCCACCCATCTCCATTAAGAGGTAATCAATCTTTCACCAGTTTTTGCGCTCTCTCATAGTCTTTCAAATTACTGACTTGAGCGTCGGAGGGTGCGTCGCCGGGAACAACCCCGGTGTCTCGCACTTTTTGCAGGTGCACGGCGGGAACGACGATCAGGACTCCGGCGGAACAGGTATACAGGTTCTCTATTCAGTTTCCCTAAGAATCCACAAATTCATCTGTTTGCCCCACACCAAATTTAGCGGCAACAGATTGGCGCCGTCTGTGGGAAACTAACGAATAGAAACATCTCTCCTTCCCCGAAAACAGGTCTTCTTCAGCCATGCCGCCTCGCAAAGTCAGATCAAGGGGGTCTAACCGAGCACCCAACCCTGACCAACAAGAAGTTCCCAACAATCCTGCTCAACAACAAGCGCAGCTTCCCCCTACAACGGAAGACCCGCTCCAACAGAACCTTCCCCCTCCTGATCCAAAGGGTCCGAACCCTCAGAAACAGCCTCTTCACCAACAAGTCTCCATCCATAACGCCTCTACGGACTCTATGGCCTCCCATCACCCCCGAGCCTCTGATCGCCACAATGCCACCCTTAACCGCCAGAAAGAGGATGATCTCCGCCGCCATCTGGAAGAAAAGCGGGCTCGAGAGGGAGCCTCCCGCCAGCACCATCCGGGTGAGCGGTCCCCTCGCCACCGGTACCACAGGTCCCCCGTCCGAAGAGGGAGGAAGGAGTCCCCCGATTACTACCGAAGAATGCACTCTCCCGCAAGTCGGCAACAGCCCAGGAACAATGAGGCACCAATCACCCGTGCCGAGTTCCAGCAGTTCCAAGCGACCGTCCTGCAGGCTCTCAACCTCCGTCAAAATCCTAATGAACCGAAGGTCCCGTCCCCTCCTCCGGTCCGAAGCCCTCGACGACGGTCTCCCTCTCCTCGTCCTGCTCCTACCAACTCCCGGCGTACCCCAAGTCCTCGTCGCTCCCGGAGCTATCATCGCCGTAGTCCTCGCTCCCCCTCATATGAAGACGAGTCTCGAGGCTCGGCGGATTACCGTCGGAGAGATGACACCATGAACCACCGTCTTAATGAAGTAGAAAGGCTCTTGGGTCGGATGAACCGAGAGGAAGAGTTTAGAGGAAGGACCCTACGTCCTGGCCGACCCCCTTTCTCCCGAACCATAGTGGATACACCTGTCCCATTCGGCTTCAAACCTCCCCAATTTGAGAACTATACCGGAGAGACCGACCCAGTCGATCACATCGAAAGTTTTAAAACTTTGATGCTCCTCCACCAAGCTTCAGATGCCCTCCTCTGCAAAACCTTTCCCGCAACTCTCAAGGGCCCAGCTCGAGAATGGTACTCTCGCCTTGCCCCAGCCTCAATATTCTCCTTCGAGCAGTTCGAGACCCTCTTCGTCACCCATTTCATAAGCAGCCGAAGAACTGAGAAGACCAGCATCTCGCTATTGCACCTCCACCAGAAGAAGGGGGAGAAATTAAGAGATTATGTGAAGAGGTTCACAGCTGAAGCCAAGTCCATTGCCTCCCTCGACCAGTCAGTTGCTACCGCGGCATTCCAATCCAATGTCCTCAATTCCAACCTCCGCTCCTCCCTCGCCAAGAAGCCACCACATGACTTTTCCGACCTACTCCTTCGCAGTGAAAAGTATATCCGGGCAGAAGAGGCCGAACAACAACCCAACTGGGAGGGGTCTACCTCTGGGTTTAAGAGGAAGGGAACGGAAGAAGAAGGGGCTAAGAAGCTCCAGAAGGATAATGCCGGCCAGCGCCGACCTCCCCCTAGATTTGAGAAGTTCACTCCCCTCAACACTAACGTCTCAGCCATTTTCATGGAAGTCGAAAAATAAGGGGTCTTGCCCCCAGCTCCGAGGATGAACACCCCCGCCAAGAGGAGAGACAGAGAGAAATGGTGCCGCTATCACCGGGACCATGGGCATGACACCAACGATTGCCGTGCTCTGAAAAATGAGATCGAAGCCCTTATCCAGAGGGGGCAACTGGCAAAGTTTGTACGAAAGGACCGAGCCGAACTTCCTCCTCCTCCTCGGGGGGCTAACAAGCGTCCAGAACGAGAAGAGACACCGGACTTTGAGGAAGAGCGAGTCCTCCACCTCATCCATGGGGGTCCAATGGGGGGCTCCTCGAACTCCTCTCGGAAAGCATTTATCAGGAAAGTCAATTCAGTCCGAGCCACACCTCCTCCCAAAGGCCTCGGGGTGCCTGTCACGTTCTCAGACGAAGATCTAGAAGGGATCCGCACCCCACATTGTGACGCACTCGTCATTAGCCTCCACATGGCAAATTTCAAGGTGGAAAGGATCTTAGTAGACAACGACAGCTCCGTCAACATCCTCTTCCTCTCCGCTTTTAAAGGCCTAAAATTCTCTAGAGACAGACTCAAGCCCGCCGGCTACACTCTCCATGGGTTCACGGGGGTTCCGGTAACTATTGAAGGGGTGATCACCCTCGATGTAACTGCCGGACAAACTCCTACCACCCGGACAGAGCCAATGGACTTCATGGTGGTGGATGTTCCCGCCGCCTACAACGTCATCTTGGGTCGACCTGGCCTCGCCGCTCTGGAAGCTATCCCCTCAGCATACCATCTTAAGATGAAGTTTCCCACCCGGTCGGGGGTCGGAGAAGTAAGGGGCAATCAGGAGCAGGCCCGAAAGTGCTACATGACCTCAACCCTTGGGCTCGTCCTCTCCTTGGAAACTCTGGAAATTCCCCTAGACACTGCAAGACCGACCTCCGAGCCGGTGGATGAACTGGAGGAGGTGCTCTTCTCCGAACAAGAGCCGACCCGCAAATTCTTCGTAAGCAAGACCCTCCCGTCCGCCCTATACTCAGATATTGTGAAATGTATCCGAACCAATCAAGACCTCTTCGCGTGATCCGCAGCAGATATGCCTGGTATCTCCGAAGAACTCTTAGTCCACCGCCTGAGCGTCGATCCGGGGTCCAAACCGGTTCGGCAGAAGAGGCGCAAGTTCGCCCCCGAGCGTCAGCTTGCTATCAAAGAAGAGGTAGACAAGTTGTTAAAGGCCCGATTCATACAGGAAGTAAACTACCCTGAATGGTTGTCAAACGTAGTAATGGTGAAGAAGTCCAATGGGACTTGGAGAATTTGCATCGATTTCACCGACCTCAACAGGGCCTGTCCCAAAGATCCTTTCCCTCTACCGAGCATCGACACTCTGATTGACGCAACCTCGGGACATGAGCTCCTCAGCTTCATGGATGCTTTCTCGGGTTACAATCAGATAAGAATGTTCCCCCCGGATATCCCGAAGACATCTTTTGTGACCGACCAAGGCCTTTATTGCTACAGAGTCATGCCATTCGGCCTAAAGAACGCAGGGGCAACATACCAACGCCTCGTCAACAAGGTTTTCCAGGCCCAGATCGGCCGGAACATGGAAGTGTACGTCGACGATATGCTTGTAAAGAGCGTCCGAGGTGTTGACCATGTGGCCGACCTTCAGGAGGCCTTCGACGACCTAAGAAAGCACAATATGAGACTCAACCCGAACAAGTGTGCGTTCGGCGTCTCATCAGGGAAATTCCTTGGCTTCATGGTTAGCCAACGAGGAATTGAAGCAAATCCGGAGAAGAGCAAGGCCATATTGGACATGGCCCCTCCCAGAAATGTTAAAGAAGTTCAGAGATTGACTGGTCGCATAGCCGCCATAGGGCGCTTTCTGTCGAAGTTCGGGGAGAAGTGCCTCCCGTTCTTCAAAGCCCTCAGGGGGGCTAAAGGATTCGAGTGGGGGCAGCAGCAACAAGACTCCTTCGACCAGCTTAAAGCTTACCTCGTCAATCCACCTCTCCTTAGCAAACCAATACCCGGCGAACCACTCTACCTCTACCTTGCAGCTTCCGAACAGACGCTCAGTGCGGTCTTAGTCAGAGAAGAAGAAAGGGCTCAGAGGCCCATTTACTATGTCAGCAAAGTGCTCCGGGACGCCGAGCTCCGGTACCCGAAGATTGAGAAAATAGCCTATGCCCTGGTAATGGCCGCGAGAAAGCTTCGACCCTACTTCCAGTCCCATTCGGTGGTCGTCCTTACCGACCAGCCGCTGAAACAAGTCCTTCACAAGCCTGAGACTTCCGGCCGCCTCATGAAGTGGTCGATCGAGCTGAGCCAACATGATATAACTTATCAGCCTCGGACCGCGATCAAGGCTCAGGCACTGGCCGAATTCATAGTAGAAACAACTATCCCCGACTCCGAGCAAGCGATGAAGGGGCCACCCGTCTGGACGGTCTATGTCGACGGATCCTCTTGCAACGAAGGAAGCGGAGCAGGGGTCATCCTGGCAGGCCCAGATGACTTTGTCCTCCAATATTCCCTCCGTATAAACTTCAAAGCCTCGAACAACGAGGCCGAATACGAGGCACTAATAGCTGGACTTCGAATGGCTCGAAATGCAGGGGCACAACGGCTACAGATCTTCAGTGACTCTCAGTTGATCGTCAATCAAGTCCTCGGCGAGTATGAAGCCCGCGATGATAGAATGGTTAAATACTTGGCCAAAGTAAAGAGCCTCATGGCACTGTTCGAAGAGACCCTCATTCAAAGGATCCCCCGAGAAGAAAATTCCCAGGCCGACGCCTTATCCAAGTTAGCCTCCTCTTCCCTTCAAGGTCTGGAACAGACCGTATTGATAGAAGTCCTCCTGAAGCCGAGCATAGAGGACGAGTCGCCTGACTCTGTTGAAACATTGCCCATCCTCCTCGAAGACAACTGGATGAAACCCCTCGTCGAGTTCTTAAAGGACGGACTCCTCCCCGAAGATCCGAGGGAAGCAAGAAGGATCAGGACCCGAGCCGAGCGTTATACATTAATCGAAGGTATCCTATATAAACGCTCCTTCACACAGGTGGACGGTCGCCCTTACTTAAAGTGTCTTTCCCCCGGGCAAGCCGACTATGCCCTGCAAGAGCTCCACGAGGGCATCGGCAGGGCCCATTCTGGCTCCAGAGCCCGGGCGCGCAAAGTGTTGAACTACGGGTATTACTGGCCCACGCTCCTACGGGATGCCGAACGACACGTTCGGCAATGCAACTCCTGTCAAAAGTATTCCGACATCCGACGCCTCCCACAAATACCGCTCGCCTCCCTATCAAGTCCGATCCCCTTCGCTATGTGGGGGATGGATTTACTAGGGCCGTTTCCACCAGCCCCCGGACAGCTAAAGTTCCTAGTCGTGGCGGTCGACTACTTCTCTAAATGGATAGAAGCCGAGCCCCTGGCTACAATCACCGAGCATAGGGTCGTTCAATTCTTCTGGAAAAATGTGATTTGCCGGTTCGGCGTTCCCCGAGTCATAGTCACGGATAATGGAACACAGTTTACTGGGGCCGCCTTCCGAGCTTTATGTGAGGACCTCTCCATACAACACCGATTCTCCTCAGTCTCCCATCCTCAATCGAATGGCCAGGCCGAGAATGCCAACCGACAGATTCTTTCGGGCATCAAGAAGAGATTAGACAAGTGTTCCAAAGGACTGTGGGTCGATCAGCTACCAAATGTGCTCTGGAATCACCGCACCACCAAGCGGACCCCAACAGGCGAGAGCCCATTTAATCTCACCTATGGGGCCGAGGCCATCATCCCCCTAGAAGTCGGGATACCCTCTCCTCGTCTGATAGCTTATGAAGAAGAACAGAATGCCAGAGAGCTCAGAGCGAGCTTAGATCTGATAGATGAAATCCGAGAGAGAGCGGCCATACGCCAGCAAGCTTATCGAAGAAGGATCGAGCTAGCATACAACAAAAGGGTCCGCCCGACGGACCTCAAAGAGGGGGATCTAGTCCTCCGAAAATTGGCCATCTCGTTCCCCGGACAGAAAAGTAAACTGGCCCCGAATTGGGAGGGACCGTACAAAATCTCAAAAGTAATCCGCTCTGGTGCATACAAGCTAGAAGATCTCGAAGGCAGAGAAATTCCCAGGACCTGGAATGCCGACCATCTTTTGAAATACCAAGAGAAGGCACCTACGCCTCCCTGAGTAACTCGAGATGTCGAACCATTCCCTTCCTTTTGCTAGTAGTGATTTCTTCGTTTATTTTTTCCATTGTAATAACGGCTAGCAACTTTAGAAGCGGCCGAGCATTAGATATTAATAAATAAAGTTTTTTCATATTTTTACTGCTATTACATCTCTCTGCTTTTAACTCTTTAATCTAACAATGGTTCCGGAGTCCAACACTTGGCTCGATTCTACTTTGCAAGTTCACTCCTAAGCGAACTAGAAGTAGTTCGCCATTCGGAATTGCTCCCACAGCCGTTGAATGGACCGGAGTCCAACACTTGGTTCGATTCCACTTCGCAAGTTCGCTACTAAGCGAGCTAGAAGTGATTCGCCATTCGAAATTGCTCCTACGCCTCCTGAATTAACAATGGTTTCGGAGTCCAACACTTGGCTCGATTCTTCTTTGCAAGTTCGCTCCTAAGCGAACTAGAAGTAGTTCGCCATTCAGAATTGCTCCCACAGCCGTTGAATGGTACGGAGTCCAACACTTGGTTCGATTCCACTTCGCAAGTTCGCTACTAAGCGAGCTAGAAGTGATTCGCCATTCGGAATTGCTCCTACGCCTCCTGAATTAACAATGGTTCCGGAGTCCAACACTTGGTTCGATTCTACTTTGCAAATTCGCTCCTAAGCGAACTAGAAGTAGTTCGCCATTCGGAATTGCTCCCACAGCTGTTGAATGGTACGGAGTCCAACACTTGGTTCGATTCCACTTCGCAAGTTCGCTACTAAGCGAGCTAGAAGTGATTCGCCATTTGGAATTGCTCCTACGCCTCCTGAATTAACGATGGTTCCGGAGTCCAACACTTGGTTCGATTCTACTTTGCAAGTTCGCCCCTAAGCGAACTAGAAGTAGTTCGACATTCGGGATTGCTCCCACAGCCGTTGAATGGTTCGGACTCCAACACTTGATTGCCGAACATTCTTGACACCGACCGCATCACGGGCGTGAGTTCGGCACCCGCACCGAACATTCTTGCCACCGACCGTATTACGCGCTTGAGTTCGGCAGTCAAGATCTCCAAAAAATTTCCAAGTCTCAAGCCTCGGTGCCCGCTCCGAGCGTTCTTGCCACCGACCGTATTACGGGCTTGAGTTCGGCAGTCAAGATCAGTCAAAAAATGCCAAGTCTCAAACCTCGGTTCCACAACTCCACGACTAGAGCAAAAATTGGGCAACTACGATACGGCAACGATTAAATCGACTCCAATTTTATTAAAAGCAACCTTTACATATATCAATATTACAAGGTACTAAAGATTACAAGGAGCTGAAAAGCGAAGATTACAAGACACCGAACTCAGAGCCATCAACGCTTCCGAGGCGCAGGGATGCTCCTCTTCAAGGACACTTGAGGTCGACGACGTTTGCCTCCGGAACCCGATCCCAGGCCAGCAAGTTGGGACGTGTCCTCGGCACTGCTTCTGGCAGCCACGCCGACAGATGCGCCGCTCGACGAAATGGCCACGGAACTTTGCGCATCTCCCGGGCTTGGATGGCCAAGGGGAGGACGGGTCGCCATCTCGTAAAATGAAATGCCGCGGTCGCTCTCCGCACGAGTACATGAAGTGCTCCTGACATTGATTGGCCCCGAACGTGGTTTGAGCCGGGCTACCTCCGCCTCTAGTTCTGAGAGCCGGTCTCGCAGCGAGCCGTCCCCGACGTCGACCCCGAAGCGAGGCGGCATTGCGGAACTCCGGGCATCGGAGCGATTCGCCACGAGGCGCCGAAGGTGGGTAACCTCGATGCCCCTGTCCACCGTGGCCCTCTTCAACACATCGACCTCGGCAGTAAGCTCATCCCGCACGGTAGTCAACTTGGCCACCGTCGAGGCTAACGCTTTCCCCTCAGTCCGAAGCCCCGCCTCCACGGTTCGTAGATGATGGATCTCCGAGAGCAAGCCATCCCTCTCCGCCGTCACCTTCGACAAAGTATGGCGAAAACACTTAGTCCGAAGCCCCTTGGTAAAGGCAACCGGCGAACCATCTTCCCCTCCTGAGGTGGTCATCTCGGCAATCCTGCCCTCCAAGCGCTGGATATCGAGATCTCGCTGACCAAGTATGAGCTGAAGCTGGCTCCGCTCTTCCTCGACTCGGCGCAATCCGAGCTTGACTTCGAAAAGCCGCTCTCGACACTTCGCCAAGCACAACCTCGTCGCCTTCAAACCAACCTCGGTCCCGACCTTACTATCCGAGCGAGGGCGCTCGACGTCACGAGTTACCACCGCGAGCTGAAAAGAAACACAAACAAGCAACAAAAATTCAGACGTCGTCTAAGTCCCAGACCTCGGGAGTTCTTTCGAACAAATGCTCGAGCGTTCAACAGTCAACAGACAAAGACACGAGATCGAGCCCAAAAAGTTGTGTTTTTCATTCATTTCAAAAGGAAAAAGGGGTAGCGGTGGCCAGTCCGCTATTAGGCATTACACGTCAAAAACAAAAAAAAAAGAGAGGAAACAAAGAAACGGAGTCAGGGCTCGACCTCTTTCCCGGGGCGGCGAGCAGGGGTCGGGGACGACACTTCCGAAGGGGCCACCGTCGCCAATGGGGTAACCACCGACCCCTGAGCTCCGACGGGGGGATCCGCCACAGGATCGTCGTCACCCCTCTCCTCTTCTTCTTCTTCCTCTCCCTCTGATTCGGGGTCGAAGCCTTCAACGTGCCCCGGGAACAGCCTCCAGCCCGAGCAGTCCACGTGGGGGTAGGCCTCCGTCACCCGGGCGATAGCGTCGGCGAAGGCCTTGGCCATATTCTGGGTGAGGAAGCCTTGCGCCTTCTCCAAGGTCGCATCCTCCGCCTGCTTCACTGCCGCCGCTTTGGCCTCGGCAGCCTCCGCCATCTGCCTGGCCGCCTCCTCCTTTTGCTGATGAAGGTTGTCCTCCAGCGTCGCAACCCTCGCCGACTTCGCCTCGAAATTCAATTCGAGCTTGTCGAGCTCGTTCCGGATCTGGGCCTTCTCCTTCCGAGCTTGGTCGTTCTCCTTCTTCATCTCCTTGTCCTGGGCCGCCAGCCTCTCGGTAAGGTGCCCGAAGTGAACGACGATCTGCGATTAGAAGGCAAGGAATTCATAAAAATTATAACTTAAGTAGTTCGGCATAAAAAGGGGGGGGAATAGATCCAACACTCACCGACACCGCCGAGCGCGCTATCTCGATGACGTCGTCTCCCTCCCGTCCGGCCTCCATGGCCGCCCGATCCTTCGGCGTGGCGAGGTGCTTGATGGCCTCCATGCTCGCCAAAGAATTGCTAAGGAACCCGTCGTGCTTCCGAACCTGCCAGTCCGGGACGTGGATCCTTTTGTGAGCCTCGGTCAGAAGCTCCTCGGCCGCCTTCGTCAGCGGCGGCGTCGCCATAGTGAGGGCCGCGGCGATGGGAAATTCGCCGACCCTGGTCGACGACGAAGCAACCCCGCCCTCAGGAGCGGGGCTCTCCAGGATCTCTACCTCCACAGCCACCTCGGTAGCCTTCGGAGCCTTCGCCGCGGACAGCTTGGAGACCACCCTCTTCCTCTTCTTCGGTGCCTTGTTGGCGAGGTCTGCCCTCAGCGCCAACACTGCCTGATAATCCATAGACTCTGCACCATAAGACAAGTTGATTAGTTCGGAACAAACCATGAAGAATGAAGCGCAAGAAGTAAAACAACAATAATAAATAAAGGAAGTCGCGTACTGGGATCGGCATGAACGAGCCCTCCCTTAAACAGGACATCCTCGGTCAGATCCCTCCAGTCAAGCTTTGGCCGACCCAGGAGTACCCGTACAGCCTCCTTCTCTTCGGGCCGAAGTGTCGGTAGCGCCTTCACCTTCTTCGGCACACCCTCCACCCAGCTAACGGGAATGGGCCAGGCCTCCGGACTACGTACCAGAAGGTACTTCTCGCGCCAGTACTTGATGGAATCAGGGCACACGACGAGCCGACCTCCGTGCCTCGGAGTCAAATAGTACCGGTACGCCGACCTGTTCCCTTGATATGGCTGGTAGATGGTCCGAAGCACGTTCAGCTCTGGCTGAATCCCAGCGGCTTGGCAGTGAAGTACGAAGCCGTTTATTACTCTCCATGCGTTCGGCATAAGTTGGATGGGGCTGACCCCAACCCACCTTAATACAACAACCGCGAACGGATGGAGAGGCAGCCGAGCCCCGGCTATGAAGGCATCGACCGGCCAGCAACACACGGTCACCAGCAGCGGCGAGTTGGCCCTAATCCCGGGACCCAGCAACATAAGCTCGTACTCCTCCGGGATCTGAAAGCAACCCCGGATCACTCCCAAGTCATCTTCGCTGAGGATCGACACCGTCTCGTCGGCCTTTGTCGTCTCCCTCGCCGCATTCTCCTCGAACGACCGGGCCCTCCCATACACAATGCGTTCGGCGTCCTCCTCCGGAAGTTCCCAAACCCTGTGAAGCCCAGTCAGCGGCCCCGGTAATCTGTCGAACTCCGGCATGCGCTTCGGCTCCACCACGACAGAATCTTTGCCGAACACCTCCTTGCTTTTGAGAGGTCGGCTAGAAATCGGAGCTTCGGCGACTTCAAGGGAAGGCTCGGACGAAGAAGAGGAGACGGAGACAGACATGTTTAGAAACTAAAATATAAGTTACCTTGAACGGAGATGTCGTCGGAAAGCTCGCCGGAAAAAGGTCAGCGATCACCTGGAGCTCTAGCAATTTCAAACGAAAACAACAGAGCGAAGAGTGGAAAAGTGAAAAATGAAGAGGGGAGGGGGGTTTTATATAGAGCCAGCGCGTCAATCGAGGCTAATGGGCTTTTACCACAGGCCCACCTCCACAAAGCGACAAAAGGCGACCCCAACCGTCGCCTTGTTTGCCACGCCTGCCCAAACGGCTCATTAATGACGGTCACGTCAGCAGAAGCCCAGGGGACGCAGCATTAATGGACGTCACATCTGTCAGAAACCCAGGGGCCATCGCATCTGTCAGAAACCCAGGGGCCATCACATCTGTCAGAAACCCAGGGGCCATCGCATCCGTCAGAACCGTTTAATCTCAAGCCTCGGCACCAACTGCCGAGCATTCTTGACACCGACCGCGTTACGGGCGTGGGTTCGGCAGATTCCCAAAACTTTTTCGAAGAGAGCAAAAACTCTTTCAACTTCCTCTGCTTTGTCGAAATCAACAAGTCTCAAGCCTCGGCACCAGCTGCCGAGCGTTCTTGACGCCGACCGTATTACGGGCTTGAGTTCGGCGCCCGCTCCGAGCGTTCTTGCCACCGACCGTATTACGGGCTTGAGTTCGGCAGTCAAGATCCCCAAAAAAATTTCCAAGTCTCAAGCCTCGGCACCAGCTGCCGAGCGTTCTTGACACCGACCGTATTACGGGCTTGAGTTCGGTGCCCGCTCCGAGCGTTCTTGCCACCGACCGTATTACGGGCTTGAGTTCGGCAGTCAAGATCTCCAAAAAATTTCCAAGTCTCAAGCCTCGGCACCAGCTGCCGAGCGTTCTTGACACCGACCGTATTACGGGCTTGAGTTCGGCGCCCACTCCGAGCGTTCTTGCCACCGACCGTATTACGGGCTTGAGTTCGGCAGTCAAGATCTCCAAAAAATTTCCAAGTCTCAAGCCTCGGCGCCCGCTCTGAGCGTTCTTGCCACCGACCGTATTACGGGCTTGAGTTCGACAGTCAAGATCTCCAAAAAATTTCCAAGTCTCAAGCCTCGGCACCAGCTGCCGAGCGTTCTTGACACCGACCGTATTACGGGCTTGAGTTCGGTGCCCGCTCCGAGCGTTCTTGCCACCGACCGTATTACGGGCTTGAGTTCGGCAGTCAAGATCTCCAAAAAATTTCCAAGTCTCAAGCCTCGGCACCAGCTGCCGAGCGTTCTTGACACCGACCGTATTACGGGCTTGAGTTCGGCGCCCACTCCGAGCGTTCTTGCCACCGACCGTATTACGGGCTTGAGTTCGGCAGTCAAGATCTCCAAAAAATTTCCAAGTCTCAAGCCTCGGCGCCCGCTCTGAGCGTTCTTGCCACCGACCGTATTACGGGCTTGAGTTCGACAGTCAAGATCTCCAAAAAATTTCCAAGTCTCAAGCCTCGGCACCAGCTGCCGAGCGTTCTTGACACCGACCGTATTACGGGCTTGAGTTCGGCGCCCGCTCCGAGCGTTCTTGCCACCGACCGTATTACGGGCTTGAGTTCGGCAGTCAAGATCTCCAAAAAATTTTCAAGTCTCAAGCCTCGGCACCAGCTGCCGAGCGTTCTTGACACCGACCGTATTACGGGCTTGAGTTCGGCGCCCGCTCCGAGCATTCTTGCCACCGACCGTATTACGGGCTTGAGTTCGGCAGTCAAGATCTCCAAAAAATTTCCAAGTCTCAAGCCTCGGCGCCCGCTCCGAGCGTTCTTGCCACCGACCGTATTACGGGCTTGAGTTTGGCAGTCAAGATCTCCAAAAAATTTCCAAGTCTCAAGCCTCGGCGCCAGCTGCCGAGCGTTCTTGACACCGACCGTATTACGGGCTTGAGTTCGGCGCCCGCTCCGAGCGTTCTTGCCACCGACCGTATTACGGGCTTGAGTTCGGCAGTCAAGATCTCCAAAAAATTTCCAAGTCTCAAGCCTCGGCGCCAGCTGCCGAGCGTTCTTGACACCGACCGTATTACGGGCTTGAGCCTCGGCACCAGCTGCCGACCGTTTTTGCCACCGACCGTATTATAAGCCTAAGATCGACATTGACCGCCAAACGCCCTTGGTTCCGACCCCCTGTACATGGGAAATCTGGCCTTCGGACTTCGACGAGCCCCCTCTCCAGGCTCGCGACCACGCTGAGGTCCATTTCCCCATCGGAAAGAATCGCCGAACCGATCTCCGACCTCGGCATCCTGGTCGTCGAGCTCTGGGAAGGGTCGGAGTTGTGGCGCCGGTAAACGCAACTCCCGATAGAGGGAAACGACAGAGCTGTTCACCGAGAGATTACGAAGCTAAGAAGATATTCACACAAGAACACCGCCCGATCATAAGGAATTACCACACTACCTCCCTCAAGATTCGCAAACCCTTCATTTGAACTCCGATACAACTCCGCTAGCCATCAAAAGCAGCTAAACTACTCCTCAAAGGCCGACCAAATTTAGCCTTTAGGAGTGGGGGGCTCGTGATATGGCTAAAAATAGGGTTTAATCGGAACCGTCCAAATCAGATACGAATCTTGAAACCCAGGGGTAAAACGGTAATTTCCCCTACAAAAGGGTCCAAAATGGATAGTGGATCTTTTCCCCAAGGACCCAATAACCCGCGAATGGGTCCGCCAACAAGAGGGTGCGGGTCCTTAATCGCTGCACACCCGACCCAACAAGATAAGATTAGGGTCCCTGATTAATCTTGATCAACGGCCCTGATGTACGTCTATCTCTTCACTGGGATTTGGGGATTAAATTCCTTATCTGATTACAGGGAATATACCCCATCAGATTACATTCCTAATCTGTTTACGGGGGGAATATTCCATATCAGATCACGAGGATTACATTCCTAATCCGTTCCCTAAGACGCCTATAAATACCCCCAACCCATCTCCATTAAGAGGTAATCAATCTTTCACTAGTTTTTGCGCTCTCTCATAGTCTTTCAGATTACTGACTTGAGCGTCGGAGGGTGCGTCGCCGGGAACAACCCCGGTGTCTCGCACTTTTTGCAGGTGCACGGCGGGAATGACGATCAGGACTCCGGCGGAACAGGTATACAGGTTCTCTATTCAGTTTCCCTAAGAATCCACAAATTCAACTGTTTGCCCCCACACCAAATTTAGCGGCAACAGTTGTCTTAGTTGTTTTCATATTGTATATTATAAAATAGCAGTGTTTGCTGATAATGTAAGCGATCTAAATTATGAAACCTTTATTAAGTCTCAAAGATGGATATGAATATTTTGAGTGTTGCAGTAGTTGAGATTTGGTATTAGCAATGAAGATAGACCAGGACTTATATCTTAGAATACTGTCTTTTGTTGTTCATTTATCTCTTTTAGTAATAGGTGTAAACAACACTTCACTTCAATGTATTGATATAAAAAAAAACATTGATCCTTGCAGGTTTTATCAGGAAAACACATCTAACTAATCAGGTTGTAATTAAAAACCACAGTCATCTTTCTTCCTTTTTTTCAAAAAACCTCACTTAACTAATTAGGTTGTTCCAAAAACCTCACTTAACTTCTGCTTTTTAGCAGAAACCTCATCCAATCAGGTTCCATATTATTCAACACATTCTCATTCACACAATACTTGATATGAACAAATTGTCATCCTCATTCTCACATATTTTCATATCATTCAACACATTTTCATTGATCACATTCATCGTATTCAACACACAATATCTGGGATAAACATGACCAATATCATCATACCATAAATATATCAGACAGATACATTTCCTTAATACATATGAAAAAGAGCCATAGTATCCTTAACAGTTACATGAAATTAACAAATGCATATCCATAAAATAGGAAGCAGTTCACCACCAGTGCACATAAAAAAAGGACACATTTACCCCACCGGTGCACATCCAAAATGAACTCCTGAAACCAGTATAACCTGAACAGTAATATGAATAAGTATATGTAGTTGAGTTGCAATTAACACCTCCCATATATGGACCCTCCTCTTTTCTTTTCCTCCCACACTTTACCTTGTCAGTGTCAAATCCAAGGGAATCTGGTTCAGTTACAATGCCACCTTTCCCTCTACCACGACCTCCCCCTCTTCCTCTAACCATACTTCCAGTATGAACATGTCCACTTCCAATATCTCCACTCACAATTGAGCCCACCTAAATTCACAATTGACTATTTCCAAAAAAAAATGAAGAATTTTGTTGGCTATTCCCACTAGTATACAAAGCAGTCACCTAACAATGCACTCAATTTATTTATAAACACCAATTAATAAATAATTGAAGGAGATGAAGTCAAGTAATAGAAATTGAAAGATGACATCTTTATAGCTATTTTTTCCTTCGGAAATTAGTAATTGAAAGAAGCGAATAATTAATTAGCTAACAAGTAACAATTCCATTACTGATCACAACAAAATTGATCTTAATCATCAAATCAAGAACCGTAGTTAATTCAGTTAATCCAGTTTTAATTAGCTAACAAGTAACAATTCCATTACTGATCACAACAAAATTGATCTTAATCATCAAATCAAGAATTGCAGTTAATCCAGTTTTAACGAAGGAGGACGATATGGAGAATCAAAACAACATACCATTCCTTCTGCAACCTGCGAATAAATGAAGATTTTAATGAAAGAGGACGAGATTGGAGCTTTTAAATGGAGATTTCCTTGCCACTATTTGGATGAGATCTACAGTTTCTGAGTTGGGGGGTTAGGGATTTGGAGATCGAGGGTAGAGGAAGAAGAGATTTGGAGATATAGATGGGTTGATTTTGTTGGGAGAAATTGAGATTAGGGTTTATGTTATTTTGGGGTTTTTGATGTAACGCCCCGAATCCCATTTTTACTGAATTCGAGATGTTCTTCAGGATCTTTTCGCTTTCTTCACATACAATTTTACAAGGAATTTAAAATCTTTACTTTTACATCAGAGTTACAGCATGTTACATTTAATTTTACACAGCGGAAGCAAAAAGGTACAATATTTACATAAATGAACAACAATATAATGAACTCTTTGTGCATCCATTCCTTTTACATGTGATTATCCTGCATAAAACACTGTGGGTACGTCAGTTTATTCAACCGACGATAATTATACATGGCCATCCTCTCTATGCCAGGAACAGTATAATGAATCTCATTTCTTACAAACCACAAGCCAGTTCAACATAAGCATGAAAGTAAGGGAACTTTTAATGATGTCGTGTCGTGATTGTGCGCTTAAATCCTTAATGCAATTTACTTAGTTAATTATGACGCTAATGCATACTTGTTCGAATTCTATGCATCCCATACTACATAGGTTCGAGTGCAAGCCTCTTAAACGATCTTCATTTTTAGTAGGGTTCAATCCCCCGCCATGAGTTATTCTACTACTGTAATTCCAATGAGTATCCTAGATGAATCTATGAGTACAAGCATGTATCCTGGCCCCTGGAGTAGAATTTCGCGCCATGTCTTGACTCGTCAAGCATGCATTCTGCGACAATTCAGCCTCCTCCCTGAACACACTCCTCTTGCAGTCACCAACACATCCCATAAGCGTGACTAGAGTCCGATCATTACTGAGTTGTGCCCGTGCCATGTCTTGACTCATCAAGCATGCATTCTGCGGCTCACACACCCGCACCGTACCCTAGCTCTCATACTCATGTTTTTCTCTCACCTTCATCACCTCCACACTATGTATTTAAGTTATATTAGAATCATGAATAAAATCAAGCTCTAGAGTTAGCCTCTCCATCATCCGGACTCATCATTTCATTTCACTCGACCAACCTGGTCTATTTCTCAATATCATTTCATTTCACTGCCGGGGAGACTTAGCTACTCTTTCGTTCAATTTCAAATTCACAATATCCAATGGAGCATCATCAGCTCATCATTCATTTTAGAGTCTCACAGACTTTCCCATCATGATTTCACATTTCATACATTCATTTGGTTCTCAATTCTCATCTATGATTCAATTACACAATTCATGTATCCATAAACAGAGTTCATTGACTTTAATCATACAGTTCACAATTACCAACAGCAAATAACATGAATTCAAGTATACCAGAGTTCACTCTGTACAGTCGACTTGGAAGAATACCAGTCGACTTATACAGTCATACAGGGTTATCAGAATGCTCGGGATAGTCGACTGTATACACTACCAGTCGCCTGTCCCGCAACTTTCATGTTCACAATATTAGTCACACGACAGTCGACTGTTCACACCTCAGTCGTCTGTCTTAGCCATTTCAGCAGCATAATTCTATGTCCAGATCAGTCGACTTGCTACATGCAATCGGTCGACTGGACAGATCCCTTTTCAATAGATTATTTACAGTTCTTACGTGCATTTCATCATGATGTCAATTAACAGTATACATAAGTTCATGTTCCACAGACAAGGTTTCTTATCATTCAGTAACACTACAACATGGATCTTCACATTACTAACATGCTCTTCCCTTGAGGGAAAATAATTAAGACATGCATTCACAATACTTATGTTTTATTACAACAATAAAGATGTAAATCCAAGTCATCAAACTGGGTCCACATGATGAAAAATATCTCAATTTATGAAACTACCAAATAATCACAGTCAGATTGAAGTGTCAGTCGACTCAGCACAACATCAGTCGGCTGCTTCGACAACTCTAATTTATTAATCACCATTAGTTCTTTTCATTCATTCACTTTCCCTCCATCATATGTGTCATAGGGAAATTATATAATAGTAATCACACCATCATGTTCATTTATACACACGTTTATCATCACAATCATGCAAAATAATGTCTCGTACCAGTCGACTGGCTCACATGGCAGTCGACTGCATCGACAGACTAGTTTCCATAATAACAGCATATCAAGCAATTTCTATTGCGTTTAATTCAATTTCGTAGCATGGCATCAATCATGACAATTATAGTAACATTCCTACAATAGAAGTCCTGAGAAACACCCACCTTTTGTGACGAAAATAACGAAATCCCGCAAAGTCCTTCAACGTAGAGAACACCTTCTTGCTCCTTTGCTCCACGCCGAGCTCCTCAACAATGCTGCTTGCCTCCACAGAAGAGCTCCCACACAACTCACAATTACTCTCTATTACAGTAATAATCTTAGTGTAAAAGAGATGGGAGATGAGAAGGGGTATTTATACTAGAAAATAGATAGAATAGATGGCTAGGATTAATAGGGGAGTTGGTGAATCAAAGGCTGAGATCTAATCGGGAGTTAAGAAACTACCCACACCTCAAGATGTAACCGCCCATGATCCTAGACCATCACTTCCACAAATCCGGTCAAGAGAGTGTCTTGTGCACGTGTACATGAAGTGCACGTGTACACACACAAAACCCCAAAATGCACATCTAATCCGGGAAAATAAAGAGAGAAAAAATGCTACATATACAAGTTATGAAAATAAGAGGTCAAGTTTAGGGGTTTACATACATTTGGGCCAAAATATGTATTTTTATACAAGAAAATAAACAAGTCACATTTGGGCTTTGAGAAGAATGTTTTATAAGAAAATAATACACTTTATTTATCATGGAGAAAAGTAATAACAATAGGCTATCATAAGAAAATAAATCCCCTTTTATATATATATATTAAGAAAAATAAATCGGGGTACTACATCACTCCCTCCTTAGAATAGTTCCGTCCCCGGAACTACAGTCAAGAGCGAGAGCAGAAGAGATACAACACACCCAACCAGAACAAAAGACATAAGATACAAAATACCAGATACAATCAATACAAATACAATCAAGCAAAAAGCTCAGGATAGTCCTTCAACATCTTGTCCTCGGATTCCCAAGTAGCCTCTTCAACCAAGTGGTTTCTCCAGACTACCTTGACCATCGGTATCGTCTTATTCCTCAAGACTTTCTCCCTACGGTCAACGATCTCAACAGGAGTCTCGATGTAATTCAGGTCTAACTGCAAACCTTCCGGTACTTCTGGCAAATGATGACTCGGGTCTGGAATATAACCTCTCAACATAGACACATGGAAAACATTGTGCACCTGAGACAACTCTTCCGGTAGTTCAAGCCGGTAAGCAGTTTTCCCGATCCTTTTCAATATTTTATATGGGCCTATAAATCTCGGGGCTAACTTCCCACCTTTGCCAAAACGAACCACACCTTTGCTGGGTGATACTTTCAGAAAGACAAAGTCACCAACCTCAAACTCAAGGTCCCTCCTCCGGTTGTCTGCATAGCTTTTCTGCCTGCTCTGAGCTTCCACCAACCTTTTCCTGATCAGATCAATCTTCTTAGAAGTCAGCTGTACAAGCTCAGGACCAAACAACTGACGCTCCCCAACCTCATCCCAACACACAGGAGTCCTGCACTTCCTGCCATACAAAGCTTCATACGGCGCCATCCCAATGCTAGTTTGAAAACTGTTGTTGTAGGCAAACTCCACCAAAGGTAAATGCCTTTCCCAACTGCCTCCGAAATCTAGTATACAACACCGAAGCATATCCTCAAGAATACGGTTGACTCTCTCGGTCTGCCCATCGGTCTGTGGATGAAAAGCAGTGCTGAAATCTGTCTTGGTACCCAAAGCTGCCTGAAGACTCCTCCAGAAATGCGAAGTAAACCGCGCATCTCGATCAGACACAATAGTCGAAGGAACGCCATGAAGTCGGACAATCTCACCAACATACATCTCAGCCAACCTGTCCATCGAAACTGTGAGTTTCATCGCCAAAAAGTGAGCGGACTTGGTAAGTCGATCGACTATAACCCAAATAGCATCATTGCCTTTAGAACTCTTAGGCAAACCCGTGATGAAATCCATACTGATGTTATCCCATTTCCATTCCGGAATAGGTAACGGCTGTAATAGACCTCCGGGTCTCTGATTTTCGGCTTTGACTTGCTGACAAACCTCACACCTCGCGACAAATTCGGCTACATCCCGCTTCAAACCTGACCACCAGAAATGCTGCTTGATGTCTTTGTACATCTTAGTACTCCCAGGATGTACCGACAAAAGAGTAGCATGCGCCTCCTGGAGAATACTCTCTCTCAGGTCCGCCTGATCTGGAACGCACAGCCTATCTCCGAACCACAGCACTCCATCCCTGGTCTGAAAACCGGGCAACCTGCCAGCACTAACCTGCTCCTTCATCTCCAGAATATCAGCATCAACTTCCTGACTTGCAATGATCCTTGCATTCAGAGTAGGCTGAAGCTTCAATTGAGATAAAGATGCTCCCAATCCTTGCAAGACAACCTCAATACCTGCTCGGTCCAACTCCTCAATCAAAAGCCTCTGAGTCGTAATCAAACAGGCCAAACTGCTCTTGCGACTAAGTGCATCAGCAACAACATTAGCCTTTCCGGGATGATACTTGATCTCAGGTCGCATATCCTCGAGCACTTCCAACCATCTCCGCTGTCTTAGATTGAGATCCCTCTGCTGGTAGATATACTTCAAGCTCTTATGATCCGTGTACATGTTCAGCTTCTCACCATACACGTAGTGCCTCCACTGCTTCAAAGCAAAGATAATCGCAGCCAGCTCTAGATCATGAGTGGGATAGTTCTTCTCATGCGGTCGTAGTTGCCTAGACCCATATGCGATCACTTTACCTTCTTGCATTAAGACACAACCAAGCCCCCGATGTGAAGCATCGCTATAGACATCATACTCAACTCCTGCTCTAGGCAAAGCCAAAATAGGTGCAGTAGTCAGTCTATCTTTCAACTCTTGAAAACTCGCCTCACATTGCTCGGTCCACTTGAAGCTCGCATTCTTCTTGGTCAACTCGGTAAGCGGCACAGCTATCTGAGCATAACCTTGAATGAATCTCCTGTAGTATCCAGTCATCCCAAGGAAACTTCTGACTTCCTTCACTGTAGTAGGCCTAGCCCAATCTCTCACTGCCTCTATCTTCTGAGGGTCAGTTGCCACTCCCTCCTTAGAAAGGATGTGACCCAGGAATGCCACTTCAGATTTCCAGAAATCACACTTGGATAACTTGGCATACAACCTCTGCTCTCCCAACTTCTGCAAAACTGCTGCCAGATGCTCAGTGTGCTCCTCCTCAGACTTGGAGTACACGAGAATATCGTCGATAAACACCACGACGAAAGAATCAATAAACGGCCTCAGAACTCTGTTCATCAAGTCCATGAAGATTGCAGGTGCATTCGTCACTCCGAATGGCATAACTAAGAATTCGTAATGCCCATGCCGAGTTCTAAATGCAGTCTTATGCACATCTTCAGCTTTCACTCGAACTTGGTGGTATCCTGATCGAAGATCTATTTTAGAGAAGACAGCTGCTCCTTGTAAACGATCGAACAAGTCATCAATTCGAGGAATCGGATACTTATTCTGAACAGTGACTTTATTCAGCTCCCGGTAATCGATACACATCCTCATCGATCCATCCTTCTTCTTTACCAAAAGCACTGGTGCTCCCCAAGGTGACGCACTAGGTTGAATAAAGCCTTTTCCCAATAGTTCCTCAATCTGCCGTTTCACCTCATCCTGTTCCACTGGAGCCATCCTATACGGTGCCTTAGAAATGGGTGCACTTCCCGGTTGAACAGTGATGCTGAACTCTACATCACGATGCGGAGGTAACCCAGGAAAATCTTCCAAGAACACATTCGGATAGTCCCGCACCACAGGAATCCCTTGCAATTCCACAGGAGTCTCTTCCTTGCGGATAGTTGCCACCAGCTTAGAACACTTCAACTTCCCTTGGAAAGTGACTTCAGGTCCACCTGGAGCCTTCACTGTCACCGTCTTGGCCTTACACTCGATGCTCGCACTGTACACCGACATCCAATCAATGCCAATGATAACATCGACTCCCAAGATAGTCAGCTCGATCAGATCAATGCCAAAGATTCGATCCCCAATCATTATCTCGCAATCAACATAGTACCGATCAGTGGTCAATGTTTCTCCTGATGGTGTAGCCACTGCTAAGATCTTGCCTGGGAAAATCTTCGGTTCGACTCCCAACACTTTAGCAAATCTAGGAGACACAAAAGTATGAGAGGATCCAGTATCAAACAACACCACAGCTCCCTTTCCATTAATATAGAGTTCTCCTGTTACATAACATACATCATTACATAACAGTTTTACACTATGATCGGGAAGGAGAAATGAAAAAAAAGAAATCACACTAGACATCAGCCCTCGTACCAGAGATAACCTGATCTGCTTCCTCAGCATCAGCTTCTGTCAAAGCAAATACTCGCCCTGACTGGTACGGCCTCTTCCCAGTCTGCTGTATTGGCACATTGTGATTGCCAATCCGCGGTTTGAGACATCGAGATTGGTAATGTCCCACTTCACCACAGTTAAAGCAAGTGACTGCAGAAGGTCTCCCTGCATCGTTTCCAGGTCTCCCAGCTACACTGACGGCATTCGCCCCTGTCGGTTTGAATTTCTGTGCAGATGGTTGCCCCTTGAAACTCCCCGATGGCGCGGGCCTCTTCCCAGACTGCCAGTTGCTCCTCTGATGCTGAGCAACATGGAACTGCTCCATATCCGCCTCCGTTGCTGCCGCCCTCTTCACCAGCTTATCGAATCTCCGGATACCAAGGGGTATCATACGAGATCTCAAGCTCGGCCTCAGACCATGCTCGAACTTGCGAGCCTTCTTCGCCTCATCCATCACCAATTCTGGAGCATACCTGGAGAGTTGAGTGAACTTGGTCTCATAGGCTCTCACTGACATGCTGCCTTGTTGAAGTGACAGAAACTCCATGGCCTTTTTCTCCTGGACGTCGGAGGGGAAATAATGACTGCGGAATTCCTCCAAAAATTCCTCCCAGCCAAGCAACAAGCCGCCCATAGTCCTCTTCATCGACTGCCACCAAACAGCCGCATCCTTCTCCAATTGCAAAGTCGCCAACTTGACCTTGCTGCCCTCCGGTGTTTCCAACACCTCGAAGATAGTCTCCACTTGCCGAATCCAGTTATCGGCCACATCCGGGTCGGATTTTCCCTCGAACACTGGTGGTTTCATTCTCTTGAATGATTCCACTAGCTTGATTGCCTCGGGTACTGGATTCACCGGCCCCCTTCCTTGGTTTGCAGCCACTGCATTCAGCGTCTGGTAAACCCTTGCAAACTCGGCATCCAGGTCCAAACCTTCACCATTCCTGGCTCCCCTTCTCGCCATATTCTGATGCAAAAGATCCATTAAATCCGAAGTGTAAAACAAGAATTTAAACCAACTTTCATTTCATTGAATTTCAAAGTTTATACATTCGAATTAGAAAAACATTTTTAACATCAGAATAGAAGAAAATGGAAACCAAGACAATCTAATCTCTACGGGTCCTCTTCGCTGCTCGAAGTTCATCCCGCAGTTCATCCACCTCATCCTTCAGCACATCAGTTAGGTTCTTTTTCTTCTCAAGTTCCCAAATCCGATGGCTAAGAACAGAATAGTCAGCATTTCGCTTCTCCAGCTGAGCCTCCAAAACTCCAACTCTATACTTCAAGGTATCCACTTGCCTCTGCAGAGAAGCCACAGCGTTACCCAAAGCTGGTCCCTTTTCTTCATCGGAAGAAGAAGAATCATCAGGTGAGTTCGGCGGTGGGGTGATCTCTCGGGATTCAGGGTACTCCTCATCATCAGAATCAGCTTGCCCAGGGTGATACTCGTCCTCAGAATCAGCCTGTCCAGGATGGTACTCTTCCTCAATAATGTGCCAGTCGTCGCCTCCAGCAGGGTCGAAGTGATCAGCCATCTTAGAATAGAGAGGAAGAAGCATAAATCATAGAGCAACACAAATGTAAGTTACTTACATTTAAATCTCTAAATCCAAACACACACTCTAATGTCCACATCTAGGGTGTCGTTCCTTATAAATTTGTACGAGTGTGAAAGCATAGAAAGCGTGGCTCTGATACCACTCTGTAACGCCCCGAATCCCATTTTTACTGAATTCGAGATGTTCTTCAGGATCTTTTCGCTTTCTTCACATACAATTTTACAAGGAATTTAAAATCTTTACTTTTACATCAGAGTTACAGCATGTTACATTTAATTTTACACAGCGGAAGCAAAAAGGTACAATATTTACATAAATGAACAACAATATAATGAACTCTTTGTGCATCCATTCCTTTTACATGTGATTATCCTGCATAAAACACTGTGGGTACGTCAGTTTATTCAACCGACGATAATTATACATGGCCATCCTCTCTATGCCAGGAACAGTATAATGAATCTCATTTCTTACAAACCACAAGCCAGTTCAACATAAGCATGAAAGTAAGGGAACTTTTAATGATGTCGTGTCGTGATTGTGCGCTTAAATCCTTAATGCAATTTACTTAGTTAATTATGACGCTAATGCATACTTGTTCGAATTCTATGCATCCCATACTACATAGGTTCGAGTGCAAGCCTCTTAAACGATCTTCATTTTTAGTAGGGTTCAATCCCCCACCATGAGTTATTCTACTACTGTAATTCCAATGAGTATCCTAGATGAATCTATGAGTACAAGCATGTATCCTGGCCCCTGGAGTAGAATTTCGCGCCATGTCTTGACTCGTCAAGCATGCATTCTGCGACAATTCAGCCTCCTCCCTGAACACACTCCTCTTGCAGTCACCAACACATCCCATAAGCGTGACTAGAGTCCGATCATTACTGAGTTGTGCCCGCGCCATGTCTTGACTCATCAAGCATGCATTCTGCGGCTCACACACCCGCACCGTACCCTAGCTCTCATACTCATGTTTTTCTCTCACCTTCATCACCTCCACACTATGTATTTAAGTTATATTAGAATCATGAATAAAATCAAGCTCTAGAGTTAGCCTCTCCATCATCCGGACTCATCATTTCATTTCACTCGACCAACCTGGTCTATTTCTCAATATCATTTCATTTCACTGCCGGGGAGACTTAGCTACTCTTTCGTTCAATTTCAAATTCACAATATCCAATGGAGCATCATCAGCTCATCATTCATTTTAGAGTCTCACAGACTTTCCCATCATGATTTCACATTTCATACTTTCATTTGGTTCTCAATTCTCATCTATGATTCAATTACACAATTCATGTATCCATAAACAGAGTTCATTGACTTTAATCATACAGTTCACAATTACCAACAGCAAATAACATGAATTCAAGTATACCAGAGTTCACTCTGTACAGTCGACTTGGAAGAATACCAGTCGACTTATACAGTCATACAGGGTTATCAGAATGCTCGGGATAGTCGACTGTATACACTACCAGTCGCCTGTCCCGCAACTTTCATGTTCACAATATTAGTCACACGACAGTCGACTGTTCACACCTCAGTCGTCTGTCTTAGCCATTTCAGCAGCATAATTCTATGTCCAGATCAGTCGACTTGCTACATGCAATCGGTCGACTGGACAGATCCCTTTTCAATAGATTATTTACAGTTCTTACGTGCATTTCATCATGATGTCAATTAACAGTATACATAAGTTCATGTTCCACAGACAAGGTTTCTTATCATTCAGTAACACTACAACATGGATCTTCACATTACTAACATGCTCTTCCCTTGAGGGAAAATAATTAAGACATGCATTCACAATACTTATGTTTTATTACAACAATAAAGATGTAAATCCAAGTCATCAAACTGGGTCCACATGATGAAAAATATCTCAATTTATGAAACTACCAAATAATCACAGTCAGATTGAAGTGTCAGTCGACTCAGCACAACATCAGTCGGCTGCTTCGACAACTCTAATTTATTAATCACCATTAGTTCTTTTCATTCATTCACTTTCCCTCCATCATATGTGTCATAGGGAAATTATATAATAGTAATCACACCATCATGTTCATTTATACACACGTTTATCATCACAATCATGCAAAATAATGTCTCGTACCAGTCGACTGGCTCACATGGCAGTCGACTGCATCGACAGACTAGTTTCCATAATAACAGCATATCAAGCAATTTCTATTGCGTTTAATTCAATTTCGTAGCATGGCATCAATCATGACAATTATAGTAACATTCCTACAATAGAAGTCCTGAGAAACACCCACCTTTTGTGACGAAAATAACGAAATCCCGCAAAGTCCTTCAACGTAGAGAACACCTTCTTGCTCCTTTGCTCCACGCCGAGCTCCTCAACAATGCTGCTTGCCTCCACAGAAGAGCTCCCACACAACTCACAATTACTCTCTATTACAGTAATAATCTTAGTGTAAAAGAGATGGGAGATGAGAAGGGGTATTTATACTAGAAAATAGATAGAATAGATGGCTAGGATTAATAGGGGAGTTGGTGAATCAAAGGCTGAGATCTAATCGGGAGTTAAGAAACTACCCACACCTCAAGATGTAACCGCCCATGATCCTAGACCATCACTTCCACAAATCCGGTCAAGAGAGTGTCTTGTGCACGTGTACATGAAGTGCACGTGTACACACACAAAACCCCAAAATGCACATCTAATCCGGGAAAATAAAGAGAGAAAAAATGCTACATATACAAGTTATGAAAATAAGAGGTCAAGTTTAGGGGTTTACATACATTTGGGCCAAAATATGTATTTTTATACAAGAAAATAAACAAGTCACATTTGGGCTTTGAGAAGAATGTTTTATAAGAAAATAATACACTTTATTTATCATGGAGAAAAGTAATAACAATAGGCTATCATAAGAAAATAAATCCCCTTTTATATATATATATTAAGAAAAATAAATCGGGGTACTACATTTGAAGATTAATTAAAGAAGAAGAAGAATAAGAGAAAAAGAAGAGAGATTTTCAGGTTCAGACAGGGGCAAAATAGTCAGAAAAAAGTCACGTGCGCAGCACGTGCCAAACACCTAACAGAAACTAACACCGTCGCCGTGAGTTTTTTGAAAACGTAATTGAGTGTTGTTTAAAAAAAGAAGAAGTTTAGTGTGTTTTTTTAAAAAAAACTAGCAATACTTGAGTGAGTTGTTTTCAAATTTAGCCTTAAAATATGGTTATGCTTTTAGAGACTGGAAACACTAACAAATTATTTATATGGTTGTGTTTTTCGAGAACTAAAAATAATTTATAACGTTTTTTCCCCTTAACATTGTTATATAATATTTGATAAAAAAATACTGGTGAGTTGATTTATGTTTCTTTTATATAAAAAAATTATATTTTTTTTTACCGTTTTGAAAAAATATCATAACAAGTTCTGTGCTCATAGGTACTGAAAAGAATATATGAAAATTTAATTTAAAAAGCTGAATATACTGTGTCTTCTTAAATTATTTTTTTTCTAATTTAAAAATTAAAGTTACTATTTCAATGCACTTACAAAATCAAAGTTTTTTTGGGGAGGCGTACTTACCAAATTTAAATCGAAAAAACTTGAAAACTTTAAATCATAAAAAGTTCCAAAATACGTGTAGTGCATGTAGGTACACCTCTTCAATGAACCCTTCAAAAAGGAAAAAAAGAAAGAAAAAAAAAGCACTTATTTGAACCTCTTAACTTTCCTCTCAAACCACCAAGGGTAATGATTCTCCTACAACCTCTTCTTACAACATTTCTCTTTACAACTTTAGGTAGCCAATCTCATTGGAAATGTCTTGTAGGGTCTTTTAAAGTAGGTTGTAGACATCTCCATTGAGATTGTGCCACATAAAATTGTAAGATTGTAAAGGTTGTAGGTGTAGCACTACCCAACCACCAAAATCCATCTCTTATTCTTATAACAAACCAACCAACGTATCATCTTCCAATTTCTCATCCAACCCTTCTTCAACTCCGAAATTACTCCCACATTCTCCTATCTTTTTCCCCCAACCCCCTTATTCCTCACCCCCTCTTCGCAACCTCGCCACCCCCCCACCCCTTCTCAATTCCCACAATGTCATTTCGCGTAATCACTAAACCCCGCTACCTTCTCTTCCCCACTCTTAAACCCCTAAACCCAACCCCCCTATTTCTCTTTTTTTTATAGAACCCTCTATCTCCACCAATGAACTTGCCCACCAACTAATATGGGTAAAAACAGAACAAAATCGGAACCATCCAAATCGGGCACGGATCTTAAAGTTCTCAGGGGTCAAACGATAATTTTTAGTATAAATAGGCCCAACAAGATAAGTTGTGCCATTTTTTAGGCCCAATGACCAGATCTATGTTGTAATAGGGACTGTTACAACAGCCATAACACAAAGGAGTCAAGATCCATTGAACACAGTTTAAACCCCCGATTTCTAGGGGGTAACCGATTCTATCCATCCAGACCCACAAATGAGAGTTTGAAAGCTCTATCTCTTCATGAAGAGAAGCCCAGATTCAATCTCTTCATATGAAAGGGATAACCGAATCTATCCAAACACCGGGAAGTAGAAATAGATGCACATCATGAAACTAACTCTCCTCGGCGACTATATATACCTCGAGACCTCCTCAGAAATAAGGTAACTAATAACTCCGCTCTTAAAACCTACAATATTTTCGAGTTTCTGACTTGGGCATCGAAGGGTCTGTCGTCAGGGTCACCCCCGGTATTTCAGGCTTGTTTGCAAGTCAAGATAAGCGATTTTAGCCGTTCCTAACGATCAGATCTCAGAGCCAAGAGCAGTTTTTTGGCGGTCAAAATTGACGAGTAATGAAGGTTCGATCTTTACTATTTTTCATTAAAAGAATTCACGTATCTGTTTTATCCCACACAGAAATAAGCAGCAACAGATTGACATCATCCGTGGGAAACAAAAAGGATCACTCATCTAACATCGTCAATCCGAAACTATCTTCTCAACCATGCATCCAAGAAGGAAGGCGAGGACGACAGCTACCTGTCGACGAGCCAGCTACCTTCCTTCACCTTCTCCCCTCGCGGAGGACCCACCTTAACAACTTCAACAGGTTCAGCAATCTCAAGTAGATCAACAACCTCTCGAGTAGTCCCCCTTTTTAGCAGATCTAGCCTCTGCCCAGAGGAGCCGCATCGGGGGGCTCCCATCGAGGTCATCCTGAACAACCACCTACACGGCCATTCATCAAAAACAGAGGTTCAATTCGTACTACGACCCCTTCAACAATGCCCCAACCGCAACCGGATCTTCGTCAAGTTATTGTCAACTGCAAGCAGGGAACTAAACTTCGAATTCGTCTAAACGAGAGGCGAACTCATGATGAGCCCCCTAGTCCAGAACATCAGGAAAATAGGAGAAGTCTCTCTCCTCAAAGGTAAAGGCACAGAAGAACCCCCTCTCACAGGGGACGAAAAAGGTCACCTCCCTCTCGGCAGCAAAGGAGTCAGACCGCGGCTAGTCGATTAGTCCATGGGGCTAAAAGAGATGAACAGGCACTCGTCACCAAAGAAAAGTTTAATAATTTCAAAAATCAAATCTCCAAGCCCTCAACGTTGCCCCAGATAGAGTCCGACAAACAAACGGTCACCGCCTTGCAACCGTACATGAAGGAGAGTCCTGTGGGTCAACAAGATCCGACCAAGGGGACAGCTCGGTTCTTCGCCGCCTTCGAGAAATGGAAGACCGTCTCAACTACATCAACCGGGAAGTGGATCATCAAGCCAAGAATTTTCGATCGAGCCAACCTCCATTCTCCAAGACCATCATGGAAGCCCCGGTCCCCGAAACCTTTAAGCCACCTCACTTTGACTCCTACAATAGGGAGTTTAACCCAGTTGATCATATCGAGAGTTTTATGTGAGACACCGTATTTGTAGAAGTGTATATATATGTAGTATATATAGAATAATAGAAAAAGAAAAGAAAAAAGAAAAAGAGTGGAAGGATGGTGACGTGGAAGGGAAGAAGGAAAGAAAAGAGATGAGTTGGTATTAATTAGTGGGGACTATAGATGATCCTATGGGCTTGGATGAAGTGATAGGCTTAGAAGATTTCCTATGGGGCTTAAGGAAAGAATAAATGAATGGAAGAAAGAATGCATGTGTGTGTGTTTGTGGTGTTTGACCGGGTTGACCTTGGGAAAAAGATCCCATATCGGCCATAATAAAAGGGAGAAAGAGAGATATATTAGGAAGCCAAGGATGAAGGGTTACCTTCCGTCCGGACACCCTTTTGAGGCAGCCTGTAGTGGGCGTGGCTAGAATTTAGTTAATTGTGTGCGTACGAGTTGAGTGCGGGGCGTTACATTTTAGAACTCTCCTGATGATCCATCAAGCCTTAGACAAACTTTCCTTGCCACGTTGAAGGGCCCAGCAAGGGAGTGGTACTCCGGCCTATCTCCAGCCTCCATTTCCTTATTCGGTTAGTTTGAAGAACTTTTCCTCACTCATTTTGTCAGCAGCCGCCAAGCCGAGAAAACGAGTGCATCCTTACTATCCCTCTGCCAGAGGAAAAGTGAACGTATGACAGACTACATTCAGTGCTTTACTACCGAAGCTCGGTCTATTGCCTTTCTCGACCAATCTGTAGCCTCTATAGCATTCAGATTTAACATCAACCATGCTGATCTGAAAGCATCCCTCACTAAGAAGCCTCATCGGGACTTTTCGGAACTCCTACCGAGGAGTGAGAAGTACATCCGGGCTGAAGAGGCCCTGCATCCCCATGATCAGAAGGAGACCCTGTCCAGGAATAAACGGAAGGGTGCGGATGAAAAGGGTTCCAAGAAGCTCCAGAGAGACAATAACGGCCAGCGTTGCCCTCCCCCTCGTTTTGAAAAGTTCACTCCCCTCAATGCCAGCTTCTTGGCTGTCCTTACAGATGTAGATAAGGAAGTACTACTCCAACCTCCCCCAAAGATGAATACCCTTGGTAAGAGAAAAATAGAGACAAGTGGTGCTGCTTTCACAGGGACCACAACCACGACACGGACAATGATCGGGCCCTTAAGGAAGAGATGAAGCCCTCATTTAGCAAGGGCAATTGGTCATGTTCGTTAGGAAGAACAGGGTCGATCCTCTTCCACCTCGGGGAGCTAACAAGCGAATCGAAAGGCCCACCGAGTCCCAAGAATCTGAACCTGGAGCCATCCTCCATCTTATGCATGAGGGTCCGATGAGGGGAGGGTCGAATTCTGCCTGAAAAGCCTTCATTCGAGAACTTAACTCGGTACAGAATTTCCCACCGCCAAAGAGCCTCGAGAACACCCCATTGTGATGCCCTCGTCATCAGTCTCAGCATGGTCAATCATGAAGTGCGCCAGATCCTGGTCGGCAATGGTAGTTCCGTCAATATCATCTTTCTAGAAGCATTTGAGGGCCTCAAGCTTTTCCGAGATCACCTAAAACCTACCGGATACACTCTCCACAGGTTCTCAAGAGTGCCAGTAATAATTGAAGGAGTAGTCACTCTTGATGTGACCGCTGGAAAAGCTCTGACAATCTGAACAAAGCCGATGGACTTCATGGTCGTCAATGTGAAAGCCGCTTACAATGCCATCCTCAGCCGACCCGGCCTAGCTACTCTTCATGTCGTACTTTCATCCTTTCACATGAAGATGAAATTCATAACTACGACAGGGGTGAGAGAAGTCAAGGGAAGCCAGGAGACTACATGGAAATGCTATATGACCTCGATGGGAAGTCTGTTCCTTTCACTCGAAGCGCTAGAACTCCCCCAAGGGAGCAGCCAAGCCATCTCGGAGCAGGTACATGAACTAGAAGAAATCCCATTTTCTAAGGAGGACCCGACCAAGACATTCATCGTGAGCAAAGTCCTCCCCCACCAGGTCAAGGAAGAGATTATCGAATGCATTAGGGGGAAAAAGACGTGTTCGCTTGGACTGCTATTGACATGCCCGGTATCTCAGAGGAATTGAACTTGCACCATTTTAGTGTTAACCCTGAAGTCAAGTCAGTCCAGCAAAAATGGCGCAAGTTCGCCTCTGACCGAGAACAAGCTATTAAGGAAGAAGTCGATAAACTCCTAGCTGTCTGTTTCATTTAAGAAGTTAGCTACCCTGAGTGGCTGGCAAACGTGGTGATGGTAAAGAAGGCCAATGGCAAATGTAGAATATGCATCGCCTTTCCAGACTTGAACAAAGCATGCCCGAAAGATCTGTTTTCCCTTCCCAGCATCGATGCCCTGATCGACGCCACGTCTGGCCACGAACTCTTAAGTTTTATGGACGCTTTCTTAAGGTACAATCAGATCAGAATTTTTCCCTTGATAATCTGAAGACCTCTTTTATCATAGACTAGTGATGGCAATCCGGCCAGGTTGACCCGCGACCCGCCCACTCTAACCCGGCCTGCAATTAAGCAGTTCGGGTCCAGGTCGAACCCGCGGATCGACCCGGATTGCCAAATTTGTAAACCCAACCTACTCGACACGACCCGCGAACTCGTTGACTAAGTCAAACCCTCCCGCCAACCCGCGGGTCGACCTGCGAGTTTCGATCTGTTGAATTTTTAGATATGTATATATGTATATATATACTGCAAATATATATGTATGTATGTATATATGCAAATAGATATACTCTAAAATATTTCATAATTTTATAAAAATGAGTGTGAACATCAAAATTAATTGATTACTACCCACTACTTAATTAGACAACCCCCACCCTAGCTATTTATATCTAACTCCACCTCCCACTTCTCTCATCTCACCAATGTGAGACTAAAAGTTTTCAAAGTTTAAAATCCAAATATATTTAGTCACATATTAGTGAGATGAGAGAAGTGAGGATGTGAAATTGGCTATAAATAGTTAGAGTGAGGTGGGCTAATTGAGTAGTTTGTAGTGAGCAATTAATTTTATTGTTCACACTCATTTCAAATAAAATTTAAAATATTAACCAACTTATTAAAAAAAAACCAACCCGGGCCAACCCGCGACCCGACCTGACCCAAAATGGGTTCGACCCGAATGGGTTCGCAGGTTGATCAAGTAGAATATTTGGATTTCGAACTCGGCCCAACCCGGCCAGGTTATGCTGGCAATCCGACCCAGACCCACCCGAATATCGGGCCGACCAGAACGGGTTTGACCCGACCCAGCCTGATTGACCCGATTGCCATCCCTATCACAGACCAATGCCTTTATTGTTACCGAGTCATGCCCTTTGGGTTAAAGAATGCTGGAGCCACTTATCAACGTCTTGTCAACAAGGTCTTCAAGTGTCAGATCGGCAAAAATATGGAAGTCTATGTGGATGACATGTTGGTGAAGAGCATCAGCCTAAGAGACCATGTGAGCGACCTCCAGGAAGCCTCCAATAATGAAGCAGAGTATGAAGCATTCATTGCAGGTCTTCTCTTAGCCCGCAAAGTCGGAGCACATCAAGTCAAAGTGTTCAGTGACTCCCAATTAGTAGTAAACCAAGTTCAGGGAGACTACAAAGCCAGGGATGACAGTATGATCGAGTACCTAGCACACGTTAGGAAACTATTAGCTACTTTCCAAAAAGTAGAAGTCACTCATATTCCCCGTGAAGATAATAAGCAAGCATAGGCCCTCTCCAAGCTGACTACCTCCTCCTCGAACGACTTGACCACACTATTCTAATTGAAGTCCCGCAAGACCTGGCATCGAAGAAGAAACCAAAAAGCTCATGGTAATCCCACCTTCGGAACCCGAGAATAATTGGATGACACCACTGTTTGACTTCCTCGACAAGGAAACTCTCCCCGTTGACCCCAGAAAGGCCAGAAAAATCTGAGTAAGGGCAGAGCGGTACACACTCATCGAGGGGATCATGTACAAACATTCTTATACATTAGTGGGTGGCAGACCCTACCTACAGTGCCTCTCTCCTGCGGAGGCCCAATACGCTTTAAACAAAGTTCATGAAGGGATTGAAGGAGCCCATATGGGAGCCAGATCCTTTGCCTGCAAGATCCTGAACTATGGTTATTTTTGGCCTACCCTCCTCAGCGATGCCCAGTAGTACGTCCGTCAATGTGCCGCTTGCCAAAGGTTCTCATCTATCAGACAGAGACCCCATGCCAAGCTCAGTTCCATGTCCAGTCCAATTCCCTTCGTCATGTGCGGGATGGACCTGCTCGGGCCTCTCCCTCCTGCAACTGGTCAAAGAAGCTTCCTTGTGGTAGCCATCGACTACTTTACCAAGTGGATCGAGGCAGAACCACTAGCAACTATCACGGAGAACAAGGTCCAACCATTCTTTTGGAAGAACACGTCTGTTGATTCGGCATCCCCCGGGTCCTAGTAACAGACAACTGAACTCAATTTGCGACTAAGGCATTTTGCAAGTTATGCGCCGACCTAGGTATGCAGCAACGATTCTCTTCCATCTCCCACCCTCAGTCCAACGGCCAAGCAGAGAATACCAATAGACAAATCCTCGATGTCCTCAAGAAAAGACTCGACGAATCCCCCAAGGGATTGTGGGTCAAAGAGCTCCCAAGCGTCCTATGGTCATACAGGACCACAAAGAGGACCCTGACGGGATAATCCCCATTCAACCTTACCTACGGCTCCGATGCCCTAATTCCCCCTGAAGTCAAACTCCCCTCTCCTCGCCTGCTAGCATTCAATGAAGAAAAAAACTCAAATGATCTTAGAGGCAACCTCGACCTCATCGGGGAAATCCATGAGAAATCAGCCTTGAGAAGACAGATATATCAGCAATGAGTCGAGAAGTTCTACAATAAGAAGGTTCACCCCGCAAATCTCAAAGAAGTAGACATAGTCCTCCGTAAACTAGAAATCTCTGAACATTGCAAGAAAGGAAAGCTTTCTCCCAATTGGGAGGGGTCGTACACAATCTCCAAAGTGGTTCGCCCGGGTGTATATCGGCTTAAAGATGGGGGGGGGGGGGAAGGGGGGATCGAGGACCTGGAATGCTGAACACTTGATGAAGTATCAAGAGGGTGCTTAACACCCTCTAGAAGATCTAGTTTCCCTATTTTCAATAAGGTCGACACTTCTGATACGGCCAAAGTATGTAATAAAGGCTTGCACTATGGAAGCAACCACTTAGTTTTTCATTCAATAAAACATAGTTTATTTTTCCTATACATTTTGTTTCTTACAAAAATCATTGCGTGGTCCTCAAACCTGTTCAGTCAAGTCACGACCATGTTTCAACTATAACAGTTAGTTCGGAGTCCAGTGCCTCTCTAAGGGTTGCTCCCACAACTAGCTAGCACTCAAACAACAAGTTTGGAGTCCAATACTTGGCTCGATGCTGCTTTAGCCACTTGCAAACAAGTAAGTGCAGAGTAGCTCACGGAATTGCTCTTGCAACTTGTTAAAGCCCTCAAACAATAAGTTTGGAGTCCAATACTTGGCTCGACGCCGCTTTAGCCACTTGCAAACAAGCAAGTGCGGAGCAACTTGCCATTCGAAATTGCTCCTGCAACTGGTTCTCGTTGAAAACCTCAAACAACAACTTCGAAGTCTAACACTTGTCTCAATGCCGCTTTAGCCACTTGCAGACAAGTAAGTCCAGAGCAGCTTGCCATTCAGAATTGATCCTGCAACTCGCTGTAACCCTCAAACAACAAGTTTGGAGTTCAACACTTGGTTCGATGCTGTTTTAGTCGCTTGCAAACAAGCAAGTGCAGGGTAGCTCACCATTCGGAATTGCTCTTACAACTCAGCGAAACTCCCAAACAACAAGCTGGGAAGTCCAACACTTGGTTCGATGCCACATTAGTAGCCTGGCAAACATGCAAGTACGAAGTAGCTCACCATTCGGATTTGCTCCTACAACTTGTTGAACCACTCAATAACTCGACAAAAGGCGTAGTTTGTGATCCCTTAAGAGACGAAAACGTTGCAGACCAATTTCGACCCACAAGATGGATGGATCCTTGGTCTATTTCTAAATAGAACTTGTAGGCCTTCGAGTCCTCGTCAAAACGATAGGTCAAACACCCAAATTAGATTCTACAACTCCAGGAATTTGCACTACACCCAGCAACGCCAAGGGTACATGAGTAGGCATGTAACCCCTATTTTTCCAAAAATGTATTTTCTGTGTATTTTCGGTATTTCAAATTTTTGTAAATTAGTACTCCGCTTTCGAACTATTTTTGTTAAAATGTGTTATTGAATTTTCTATTTAAAATCTACTTTTGATCAATAATTTTAGCTGTAACTATTTTTCTTTGATTTTTGTATTGTAAGACAATTTTTATTATTGTTATTATTACTTTTATTATGCTACTACTATTATTATTATTAATATTACTATTTTTATCATTTTTCTTATTATTGTTATTGTTCTCAGTATTATTATTATTACTGTTATTTTAATACTATTATTATTATTATTGTTATTGGTATTATTTTTATTATTATTATTAATATGTCTATAAAATTCAAATTTTATATTTTTATTAGTTATTGTATTTTCCTAATACCCAAAACCCATTTTTATTTTATTGGATTCCTTTTTAAAAAACCCAACTACCCATTAGCTTAAACCCATTACACCTTAAACCCAATATTAAACCCAACCCGGTATTACCTTAACCCTTTACCCGTTCACCCATATTCAGCCCAAACCAGGTTTAAACCCTAACCCATCTTTGCATATTTATACCCCCGTTATATCACCCTGTTCATATCCCTTATTTCCTTCAACCGCCTTCTTCAACTCATTTTCTCATCTTCCCTCCTCACTCTCTCTCCCGTTCATCCCTCTCCACTGCGGTATCGCCCTCCTCCTTCCTATCGCGACCACAGCCACAACAACAGCATCGCAATGCCAGGCAGCACCCAGTCACGCTACAACAAGTGCAGCATCTTCTCCCTGTGCCGCGCCCTGCACCTCGACAGCAGCGTCGTGCGACCTTAGCGCTACCCTCCGACATTGCGCCGCCCTGCAGCGTTGCCCTGCTGCTCCTCCCGAGCGCCAGCAGCAATAGAGCAGTGCTAGCGAGCCGTCGATCCTATGCTGCATCTCCGCCCTACTCAGCCAGTCACGATGCCCTCTTGGCCTGCCTCCCGCCGACCGTCGTCGCGCCGTGCCACGCTGCCACATCCGTCACCTGCCATCGCTCACGCCGTTCAGCCGGGTGCAGCCACTAGTTGCTGTTATATTGGGTTATTGTTATTTTGGTTGTAATCATGTGGAGTTTTGATCTTTTGAACCTGAGCCATCCGATCTTGATCTCTTGGATCTTGGCCGTCCGATCGTCGATCTGATCCGATCATCATCATCTAGTGGATTTTGACCGTCCGATCCCTGTGAGTTTGTGATCACCATCCAATCTCTGATCATTATCGCCATCAGTGTATTCTTGATCATCTTGATCTTGATCATCAACAAGATTCGTGCTCCGATCGTGATCGTGATCATCTGATCAGATCTGAGCCGTCCGATAGTGTTCGTGGGTTATTTGTTCTTTGGATTTGTGATCTTGTTCGTGATTCGTTGCTATTGAGTTCGTGCCTGGGAATCCGTTCCTGTTATTCTCTTTCTCTCCATTGGATTCATCTGATTTCAGGCAAGTAACTTGTACTCAAATTCCTTTGTATGATACAAGTCAAAAATACCGCTTGTAGTGTAGTTGGGTTTTAGAGACAACTCGTGTGTATGATGTTCTTGATGAGTTTGCCTCTATAGTGCTATTGGACCATAGTTGACTCACGACACAAAATTGACATGAAACAACTTAAGTTTTGCCCGTTCTTGATTTGATCATGTATGTGGGATTTTGTGAGAATTTGGGTATTTGTTGAGAGCCATGTGATAGACTTGCCTTGGATATGTTAATTACCTTATTTCATGATTTTTGGACACTTGGTAGACTCTATTTCATGTTTGATTATGTTTGGATCAAGTTTCGTTGGATCTATGTTGATTTTGGTTTTTGAGGAAATTCTGTGTTTTGTCGATGATCTGTCTTGATCACTGAGTTAGACCATATTAAGGTCAGAATCTTAATTTCAGTAAAAACATAATTTTAGAGAGATTCGTCTTCTTTCCAACCCCTCTAACCTTGCTCGATTTCGTTTTCGTATGTGTGAGATATGACTGTTTTACTACAGATGTGTAGATCTTTTCCAGATTTTGTTTCTTGATGATTTTGATGACTAAATTATTTTGATACCAGTGTTAAACATATTATTTTGATCTAAAACTTTGGTCAGTATTTCTACATCTATCTAGGGATTACCCAGAATTTTGGTGGATTTTATTGATGAGTTTATATGCTGTTTCATGCTTGTTTATGAAAACTATACTTGCTGTATTTTGTTCGTTGTTCTGTAAAGAATCATATTTTCACCCTATTCCCTTTTACTGTATGGAAAATATTTATGAAATGTGAAAGTTATATTATTTTGTCTATTTTCATCTCCCTTTGGAGGTTTTGGATTTTTTTTCACAGTTTGCGAGATATTACATTTTTCGTACAGCAGTGTTGGGAATTCCAGATTTGCCAAAGTATCGTTTCTTGATGTTTTCTGATTTTTGATGGCTAAACTAAACTTGCTGGAAAATTATGAAACTTTATATTCTGATACTAGAAATATAGGGGAATACCCCAGATTTTTCTTGGATTTATTTGAGGTGTTTTGATGCTGTTTTTCTGACTTTGAATACGATTTCCTGATTTCTGGCTGAACGTATTTTCTGGATTCAAATCAGTTTTGACTCATGTTTTTCTGAAACACTATATGACTTATATGTCTTTGTTGGATTCGGATGGAAGTCTATTTTCTAGATTCTCTGATGGTTTTAGATTTGAATTTCTGTAGTAGTGGGAATCACTTTTTTAGTACTGTACTGTCATGCTGTCCTGAATATGAACATACGATGTTTTGCTCATTTATGTAACTGTCTATCATCTATGCGTGCTTATTTGTTACCCTAGACCTGATACTGATTATACTATGTTAGTTTGACACTGTTTCATGCTTATACATGCCTGTTTGAGAATAATAATAAATAATCAAGCCAGGGTTTTAATGGGAAAGATCTAGTAGTGGATAGTGCAGCAACGTGTACTCGGAAGGAGACTTGTGTTTCCTATATGACATATTACCGATTAAGTTACCGATCAAGTTAATATTCTGTTACCGATCAAGTTACCGACCAATTTACCGATCAAGTTTATCGACCAAGTTACCGATCAAGTTTACCGACCAAGTTCCGTGATTCTGTGAATACCCGAGTACACTGTCCTGTATGGTCCCCTATAAAATCTAAAGTGAAACTGTTTGTTGTAGCAACCATGTGTTATAATATGGGGCACATGAAGTGCTACCTAGATAGTAATCACTATAAGACTTGATACTTGATTCCTGATACTTGATTACTTGAACATGATACATGCTTACTTGATACTTGACTACATGATACTTGACACTTGATGCTTGTTTACATGATACTTATTTACTTGACTCTTGATATATACTACATGATACTTGTTTCACCTTACCATGCTAGTTGTTATATTTTGAAATCATGCTTATTCCATGTGATTAGTTAGTTTTTCCCCTTGTACTTGTATTCTACATTACAAGCGGCCCGTAACTTGCAATTGATGGGTACTTGTTTTCTCTTTTCCTCTTCCCTGCAATTGTTGAATTGCAGATTTTGGAGAACAGGTTCCAGACGGTATTGATGACATGAAGTACTACTGATGAATTCTATTATTACTATTTCTTGTAGCTTGCTTGAACAATATTGTATTTGATTACTTGGATATATTCTTGTATTTGGGCAATGTGACCCATGATATTTGTTTTATTCAGGTCATGACTATTTGAGATTTATATATTTTATTTCAAGTATTCTTGTTGGTATTTTGGTTCATATGTGCATGATTGGTTGATTTTTTTGCTTCCGACTCTGATTATTTCGTGAGATGTTGTAAAGATTCTTGAACAGCTTATGGATGATGAAAATCATTCGTTGGGCCAATGTTACGTACTTGTTTTTCGTATTTTTGGGAAGCGGGGCGTGACAAGGTTGATCCGGATCCAAACATTACCATTCGAATCCGAATCTAAAGATGAACGAATTTCCAGTCCATCTCCAAATAAAACTATCCATATAGCGCCCCGAATTTCCAATATAATATCTTAGAAATACGTGGCACAATTCCTAGCATCAACTTCAATTGTAATAGTACACATAGCCCAAAAACACATATAATTTTATTTCAACTTTTGTTACAACAATCATTTACAACACAGCGGAATACAAAACACCTTGAATTACAAACTTTCTTTTTACAACACTTCTTTTACAAAATTTACACAAAAGCTCTATTACATCAATTTATCTCAAGCATCCAAACCCCAAGCTCTAAGCAACAACAACCTGTAAAACACGAGGCTAGAGATAATCACTAACCCCCAAAACTAAAGGGGTCAGCCATAAAGGTGTAAGTGACATAAAACAAGCAACATAATTAAATCATAAAATACTGAGTCATTAACAACATGTATTAACAGCAAGAATAAATGAAATGAGAAATAACAAGTAAGTAAAGCATGAAAACATCAAGGAATATAAGATAGTAAATAGTAATTCATGAAAACGTTAAGTGATTCTAGACTAAGTGTTAAGTGTAGGAAAAACAGGAAAATACAAGTATAAAGCCAAGTCAAGAAAACACAAGCTCTATATGCTGACTCTCTAATGCATACTTGTCGGATTTTATGCATTCCATAGTACATAGGTCCGGTGCAAGACCTTAACAATCTCCACTTATAGGGATAACCCCTCGTTATGCAACTAATCATACTACGGTGATGGAAAACAAGATCCAAAATACTCCGCGAATAGGCACCACAACCCTCAACGCGCAAACATCATGTAAGATAGCTCAAAAACAACCTGAGAATCATCTCCCAACCCCGTGTACCCCACGAATAGGCTTGCAAGGCCCTCTACATGCAGATACACCAAGTACATTCCGTGAATAGGCCTGTCGACCCTCGACACGCGAATGCACCCTACATGCTCCGTGAATAGGCCTGTAGACCCTCGACACGCGAACACACAAATGTCTTCTCGGGACATAACAACAAACAGTCCTGGAACGCATCCGTTGGACTAATAAAACCATGAGCCTATACTTACGTTTTCCAAGTTCCATCACATCCCTACTAGTGCCTGTCCTTAAGTTGGTTATTATTAAAACACAAAATCCCCATCTCTAGAGTTAGTGTATCCTGCCGGACTTAAATACTCAACAACAACTAAACCAAGAGCTCCCAGGTCTAACTCAACAAATCTCAACTGCCGGTTCACAGGACTCCCACTCAACTCCTAGAGATCTCAACAAGACCAAAATTCACAATCCATCGTCAAAACGATCATAGGAGAAACCTTTCCAATCAACAAAACCCAAATCTTTATAAAATTCCAGAATCCAAATCCAACAATAAAATATCTAGGAAACATATGTTCTGTAGAAACAATAGTATTTAGAATAGTAAGTTATAGATCCAAAACCTTTAAAGAATCAATCATTTAAAGAACATCTGGAAAACTCAAGAAACATCAGTAACAGTCGACTGCAAACCAGAACCGGTCGACTGTCCAGAGCGAAAATCCAACATTTTAAAGAAAATAAATTCTAAGTAGTAGCAGTCGATTGCTAATAGTCAGCAGTCGACTGTCGAGAGCAAAAATCCAACATTTCGAGAAAATACCAAAACGGAGCAGAGACACTCGACTGGAGAAATGGTTCAGTCGACTGTTCCGCACTTGATTTCAAGAAAAACGGGAAAACACAGCAGCCAGGTAGCGATGGTCGACTGTCGAAACATACCAGTTGACTGCCTCACCTACAACTGCAATTTGGGTTGTGCATAATTCAACTGTTACGAAGATTTACTTTATGAAAACGAAATCTATAAAAAGTATATTTCTGATATGATCAAATATAACTTATAGAATATACAAAGATCCATAAAAACCAATCAAAATCGCTTGAATTGATAAAATAACTTTTGATGAATTTCTTCAAAATAAAAACAGGAACGTGTGCAGATTTCAAAATTAGAGTTTTTAAGAATCAGTCATATATCAAAAATGGCTTTGTTTTATATTCCAAACCTTATCAGTACCAAAATAAGTTGAGATATAATAAAATCCTTCGAAAATGCATAAAACTTAATTTCTTCTTAAACAACAAAAAAGACGATATTTAGGAAAAACGTTTGTGCATACTTGTGCACCAAAAGAGCTTCACAAATCCATAAACTAAAATAACAAAATATTCAGATATCAAACTTAGTATTTGAGTAAATCCAAATTCAAGTAAAATCTTTCACAAAATCATAAATCCCCAATTTAATCAAAAATGTATCAATCCCCAAATTTAGTCATCACAACTCAAATCCTCAAGACATGGTCTTTTAATCCATTACTCATTCTCAAAATCCCTCAAACTCAAACTCAACTTTTCTCAATAGTTGATCCATAAGCAAATTTATCATTTACATGGCCAAGTTGCATTCATCCAACTCACCAATAGTCCAAAAATCTCTCCTTTAATCAATTAATGCATAACATCTATCATACTAAATAAAATTAGCAATAAATCCAAAAGAAATAGCCTACTCAAAATTTATATTAGGTTCTCCTACAATCCAAAATCATCCACAATTCTACTCACAACAACTAGGGTTCTTCTCAAAGATCCAATTTTATCATCCATCCGACATACATATTCATACCAAACCCTAGCATGCTTTCTAATAGATGAAACACCACATACCACATACATAAAACAAAACAACAAAATAATTTACATCACTCACCTCGATGGAGAGATCAAATGAATGTAACAAAGCAAGATGAAGAATCCCTCCTTTTCAAAGAATCCAAGATCTCCTCTTTAAATCTCCAAGGAAATAAAAACAATAAAACCTTTGTGTTGTGCAGCGAAAGACGGCTGCACTTCACCTTTTAAATAGGCCGGAATTAGGAGAATTAGGGTTTTGAACACATTTGCAAAATAATCCTTTTAAAATATATCTTTACATAAATAGATTCCTATACTTGGAAACTTGATAAAACCAATTTAATTGAGATTTAAAAACAAAATAAACACTTTATTTCTAGCCGTCACTGATTAAAAAGTCCAGAAAAATAATTTTGCACTTTCATCCCTCAAAATGACAATTTTGTAAAAATGTCCCCTTTTTATCGAAACTTGTAAAATAATTCAAATTCGTCAAAACAACAAGTAAACTTTTTAACCCTGAGTTGATTAGGCATCATACCCAGTCCAAAAATCCAAAAATCTGGAGTTTTCACTCCAATTGGTAATTTTAAAAGTCCTTCTTTTTGAATTATTTGCAAATCAGTCCGATAAATATCAGAAAAATCCAGAAAAATCACAAGTAATCTCAAATAATAAATAAATATTTTCCACAAAATAAATTTTGGCTTTTGAACTCTTCAAGAAAATATTTGCACGTGTAAAAAGATAAATCTTCAGAAAAAATATTTATTAATTCACCAAGAATCATTTTAATTCATTTATAAATCTTTAAAATTATATTAAAAAATACGGGGTACTACAATCCAACACAAGAAATATAAACAGGTATGATACTTAAACACAAAAGTTTTCTAATTTCTCATTCATTCAGATACGAAGAAACAACAAGCGGTGGCCAGTCCATTGTTAGGCTACTACAAAATATGTCATATTAAATGCAAAGGGAAATGCATCAAAATTAGTAAGAAAATCTATAAAGGCTGCAAGATCAGGCCCCCTCATCATGAGATGAAGCCAAAGGGGTACCAACCCCAGTTGCGCTATTCCCCTCCTCTTCGTCGGTCCCCTCAACTAATGGATTCATTCCCAGAAGAAGCTCGGGACGATACCCCTTCCCATCGAAGTTGGGGACGCGCTCTACCACATCAGCAATGGCCTTGACATATGACTTATCCATCACATCATTGAGATGAACCAATGCCTTCGCCTCCATCTCAGCTCTCTCCGCTACTACTGCCTCCGCTACCGCCGCTTCCTGATCCTTCGCAGCCTTCTCCTTCAGCCTCTTCCGCTCCTCTTCAAAGCCAGTGAGGAGAGCATCTTTCTCACCCATTGCTGCCACCAACTCTAGAATGACTTTCTTCCATGGTCTATCGGTCTTAACAGCCTCATGCCTCCACTCCTTCTCCTCGGCCTGTATCATCTTGATCAAATGCCCGGTCCGACAAGCAGCCTGCAAAGAAAAGAAAAGGACTTAGAAAAATTTAAGACTCAAAGGTGAAGCCTAAAGACTGAATTGAAAAGACTGAAAGACAATCAACTCATCGAAACAAGACATCGAGAAAGCTCCATGATGGAGCCATAGATCGTCTCTCTCTCCAAAACCTTTTGGTCCTGAGGAGGTGGGAGATACTGAACCACGTCAAGGCATTTCACAGAGTCCCCCAAGATGGCATCGCACCGCTTCACCCCCAGTCTGGACTGAACACCTTCTTTTCTTCCTCAGTGAATATCTCGTCGGCCATAAGAGTAAGAGGAGCGTGTTGGAGGGCTAAGACAGCATCCAAGCACGAGCTCCCCCTGGCAGGGCTCATCCCCGTCGGAGTAGGAACAGGGGAACCTCTAGCAGCCTTTGGGATCCTGGGGTGACTCGACGTTCCCTTCTTCTTCTTATCATCTGGACCCTTGTTGTGGATGGCAACCCTATTAGCAAGGACAACCCGAAAATCCATACCGATCGCCTCTGCAAAGAGAAAACAAGAGGAGGCATTAGAACAAGGAATTATCATAAAAGAAAATCCAAAAGTGCTGAAATTGAAATGCGAGAATTAAATGCAATGATCCGAGAGCCATACTAGGGTTAATCGGACTTAGTCCCGCTGAATGAAGAACCCCCTCCGTGACATCCCTCCATTTCATCTAACCTTCCGCAAGAAGAGCATTACTAACCTTCAACTCTTCATCCGTCAGTTCCGACTCTATTGACAACTTCTTTGGTACATTACTCTCCCACCTAGTAGGGAATCCCCATGGCTTAGAACTCTTAAAAATGTAGTACTTGCACTTCCAATTCTTGTAAAAATCAGGAGTGGCGATCCCCCCTCCCTTTGGGACGGGGAGATATATAGTACCAATTGTCACATACTCGCTGCTTATGAAGCCTAAAATGCTGCCTCCACAACCTCAGGGTAGGATTGGTGCCAATCTCCTGGCACCAAAAATTAAAACCAGTAAGGTTTCTACAAAAGTTGGGCACATTCTGGATCGGACTAAGCCTATACCACTTGAGAACAACTACAAATAAATGTGGCATAGGGAGACGCAACCTGGCATAGAATGCGTCGAAAGGAAACATACATTTCTCTCCGGACATCCTAGAGAAAGATCTAACTCCAGGACCGGGAAGAAACACCTCGTATTCGATGGGGATCCCGAAATAGATTCTAATCTCCCTTATCTCCTCCCCTATAAGAATTGACTTGACCTGATCAGCCTAAAAAATAGGGTGGTTGTCGGGTTCATCATATATGCTCCCATACTGTACTACCTCGGCTACTTCCTTAGGATATTGGCGAACTAAAAGGGGGTCGAGAGGGGGATGAAATCGGGACAGAGAATAATCCATGTCAACCCTAGTTTGGTCTATCTCTTCGACTATAGTTAAGGAACTGACCATTTTCATGAGAAAGCAAGAGCTAGATAACATGTAGCGCCCCGAATTTCCAATAAATAAAATTGGAAATACGTGGCACAATTTCCGGAATCAACTTCAATGTAATCATAAACATAGCAACCAAATACATGGAAAATTAAAACTTTTTATTACATCAATTGTTTACAAAGCACAGCAGATAATTAAACACCTTGAATTACAATTTCTTTCTTTTACAATACATTCTTTTACAATTTTCCTAAGCCATGTTATCAATCTACCGCACGCATCCAAATCCCAAGCTATAGGTACCTACCTGTAAAACATGAGGCTAGAGATAACTCTAACCCCCAAAACTATAGGGGTCAGCCATAACGGTGTGAGTGACATCAAAACAAATACAATATAAATAAAGCATGAAAGATAAAGTCATAAACAACATATATTAATAGTAGTAATGAAAAGAATATGAAATAACAACAAATAAAACATGAAAATATCGAGTGAAACTAGACTAAGTGTCAAGTGTAGAAAACAGATAACAAACATGAATAAAACCAAGTCAAGAAAAACACAAATGCAGTATGATGACTCTCTAATGCATAGTTATCGGATTCTATGCATTCCATACTACATAGGTCTGGTGTAAGCCCTTATCGTTCTCCACTTTATAGGGTTAAATCTCTCGTTATGCAAATAATCCTACTACGGTGATAGAAACAAGATCCAGAATACTCCATGAATAGGCAACACAACCCTCGACGCGCAAGCATCATGTAAGAATAGCTCAAAAACCGGAGAATCACTTTCCTGCCGTGTATCCCATGAATAGGTTTGTGAGACCCTCGATATGCAGATACACAAGGTACATCCCGTGAATAGGCCCGCCAACCCTCGACAAGCGAATGCACCCTGCATGCTCATATGCCTGTAAACCCTCGACACGCGAACATACAAATGTCCCCTCGAGACAGAACAACACACAAGTCCTAGAACGCATCCGTTGGACCAAATCCCTATAGCATATTCTCACGTTTCCCAAGTTCTATCACATCTCCAATAGTACATGTCCTTAAGTTGGTTATTATTAAAAAACACAAATCCCCCTTCTCTAGAGTTAGTGTATCTGCCGTACTTAATTCCACAACAACAACCCCAAGACCCCACTGGTCTAAATCCACAAAATCTCATCTGCCGGTTCACAGGACTCCCACCCAACTCCTAGAGATTCACAAAACGAATATCAACACCAAAACATCCAATAAAAACTCTTATGTTCATCAACAAAACGTTTATATCAATAAAAACTTATCAAGTCAACAAAATCCAAATCCATTTAATGTACTCGTAAATTCCAGAACTGAAATAAAATATTAAATCTATTAAATAACTGAAAATCACATTTTGAAGTCGTAGAATATCACAAAATATCAATTTCTTCAAAAACCACATATATCTCTCTTTATAAAGTCATAGAAATGTAATTTAAATTCAATTATAAACAAAATATAACTCTCTAAAGAAATACTATAATCTATAGTAAAAACATCATCTAAAACAACAGATCAATAATCCATAAGTTCAAAGAAATAATCGTTCAAGAAAAATGACGAAAAACTCACAAAACAGCCAAAAACAATGATGTCGGTCGACCTTGCAGTCGACCGTCATGACAGTCGACCTTCATTCTAGTTCAAAAAATGGACAGTCGACCTTGCAGTCGACCGCTAGCAGCTATACATCCAATTTAAGGTTTGTGAACATTTCTACTGATACATGATTCCACTTTGTAAAACCACAAATTTGTAAAACCAAATTCCTGAGATGATTGAATATAATTTGTATGAAATATAGAAATTTATAAAACATATCAAAATCACATTAAGATCACAAAAGTATAATTTTTCACAAATTCTTCAAAACAGTGAAGTAGTATACATATGTTTAAAGTATTTAAGCATCAGTTATGACACCAAAAATTCACCAAATAGAAGTAGTATAATGTTCAGATTTAGTCTCAGTATCAAAATACATCAAATCCAATTGAAAACTCTCAAAACATCATTTTTTGACAATTCTTCAAAACTGAGTATATATGAAAGTGTGTATATATATGTGTATATAGTTGTGGGTGTGTAAACATCAGTTTAAACATCAAGAAAACACTGATTATAAGTAGTATTTTGTTTAAAACAATCTCAGTATTAAAACAACTCAAGATCCAGTCGAAAACATCACAAAAATACAAAAGTCCAATTTCGGCCTGTGTATGTAGAGACCCGAAATCAAGAAATCCTCCTACCCTCAAAACTTGATCTTTTTGATCCACAAACCCCTCTTGTAATTTATTAAACACATATACAACTACTTACAACAGTTTAGTCATGAATAAAAGCAATTATAACATGTATTTTTTAAGTTCTTCTTCATCCAAATTATCAAAACAGAGCATAGGTATATACACACAGTGAAGAACCCTACTTTATTCACTTTTGTGTAATCTACATCATACAAAAAATCATACCCATAATTTCTATTAGGTTCTTAACAATCTCAAGTCAACTATGTAAAAGTTTAATCATCAAAGGCATAGTTTTCATGGAAAGATTCAATTTTTAATTCATCCATCCATCAAAATTCATTATATCTTCATACAATCCCTAACATGGTTTCTAATAGATAATTCATCACATGCAACATGCATAGAACAATACAAAAATAAACATATGTCACTCACCTCATTGAAGAAATCAACCGAATAAATAAAGAATAAGAAAAAAATCCTTCTTTTGCAAAAAGTCCAAGATCATCGCTTCGAAACTCCAAGAAATTAATAGTAAAAATATATTTTATTTTTGCAGAGGAGAGGGACGGCTGTAGTGGCCATAATATAGGCCGAAATCTAGAGTTTTTAGGGTTTTACAAGTTATATGGAAACATCCCTTAACAAATTATTTCTTTACATATATAAACCTTTCTTTATTAAAGTAGTTAAATAAGTTAAATAAATTAAAATAAAACCAAATTCCTTTACTACTGAGTTATCCAACCATCAAGCATAGTCTAGAAATTAGAAAATTTCGGATTTGTACTCAAAGTGGTATTTTTGTACAAAAGCCCATCTCTTTATAATATTTGCAAATATGTCATAAAATATTCTCAAAAATCCAGAAAATTCAGAAATAATATCTACTAATACATATTAGATTTTCCAATTAAAATTTCTGACTTTTACTTTCCAAGAAAATTTTTGCACAAGATCCTGCATAAATTTCATATTTGCAAAAATACCATATTTGTTTAAATCTTTACCAAATTAAGTCTAAATAAAATTTAAATAGATTTTATTTTCAATGATGACCATGGACAACCCAAAAATTAGTAAAAACAAATTTTCATTATTTGTTTGAGATCCAAACGGCTTTTTACATAAAAGTCCCTCTCTTTCGAAGTATTTATAAAAATAGTTTCTTTAATTAGAAAAATACCAAAATTTAGGATATACTTAATTATAAATAGGAGAATTTATTCAGAAATTCAAAAGTGAAGATTTACACCAAAAAAAGTCTTTGCACTTGTAAAATTGAAAAATTCGTAAAATAGTCAAATTAATTTAAATAAATCTGAAAAATTGAAATATCATAAATAAATGAGGGAAATCAATCATTAACCATAAAATTTTAAGAATTCAAAATTTTCTAAATTTGCACGCGTGCTGCACGCAAAATTATAATTTCGAGAAAATAGTTAAAATAGTCAACCTTACCAATTTAATATTATTTAATAATGCAAAATAATGTTACATCAGTCCTCCCTTAGAATAGTTCTGTCATCAGAACTACTCTAAGCAAATGAAAAAAATACAAAACTTACAAAACTGTTCCGAAAGTTTACTCTATCATTATTTTAGTTAGGTTTAATTATTAAGTAAAACAAAAATAACATATAATTTTAGCTCGATGAGTAAAGGTGGGAACTAACATGGCAAAAGTATAAGAAATCCAATCGAATACACAATTAATTTCCAAACGTGAGAGAATAGTAAGCCTATTCTTATAGAATAAGTAGTCAAAAGTGAAGAGATAAAACCCAAATATAAAAAGGATAACAATATAAACAACGAAGGAACACAAACTTAAAGGTTATATAAAAAATAGTTTTGGGAAAATAACCAGTCAAGATATATAGAAATACGAATAAATTTAGCTAAGTAAAGAAAATATTAATAACAATGAATGTACAAGACATAGAATAATGAGTATACTAGTGAATGTTGACATTATAATCAATACTATAAAAACACATTAAAAGTTAATCTGCAAAATAGACCAAAATATATATGCAAGAAGACTTAAAAATAGTTCATTAAATATTACAAAAGTAAGCATCAAATCATTAATTAGGACGTGAAAACAAAAGTAAGTAAGAAATCTAAAATGTTACAGAATTGAAAAACGGTAGCAATAAATAGCAATTACAAAGAACGAAAGCTTAGACCATAGTTGATCGATGTACTCAATCTTATCATAAATGTAAAAATTTTGTAAACACAAAATAGAGTAAAATTAACTATACTAGTTCAAATTACATGGAAACATAAAGTGTAATTTGTATAAACAAAAGTCATTAAAGAAAAGATTTCTTTACCATTAGTTTCATTATATAAGTAAAAAGTCTTGAAATATTAATTAGCAAATAGGTAGAAAATCTCTCCTTTTTTTTCTTTTTTAAATTTTTTTTAAATATATTTTGTTGTAGGTTCGCCTCATTGATGTCTGGCTGCAGAATTGCCTCCTTAACATCAATTTGCAGATTTGACTTCACGACATCAAGTTGCAGGTGCCGCCTGGATATTCGGTTGCTCATTTTGTCTCCCCGATATTCAGTTGCAATTTGCCTCCATTGACGTCTAGTTGCATATTTGCCATCTCGACATTAGGTTGCACCGAAATGGTGAAATGGAAGATGTAACCTTCCATATGCGTAGGGATATTGGACATTTAATTTAAGTATGATGTTATGATTTGAAATTCGTGATATAAAAATAGTAGCAAAAGTAAGAAATTGAGTTGAAAGTCATATGATGGAATGTTAAAATAGATGTATACATTATAAATATTAAACACAATAGTACAAAAAGTAGTAGTGAAAATAATTTATAAAAGTAAGGAGAAAAACGTGATGAAATACATGCATAAGCACAAATGCAAATGTGGATGAGAAAATAACTATGCAGTGTAGTAAATTTAAACAATAAATATGTCATAAAATATATAGTAATGTAGGAATTAAACAAGTGTAAAACGATATGCATAGCAAGTGTGTTGAAATATATAGTACATGTATAGTAATTAGTAGGAAGTACATGTAGAAATCAAGAATTTAATGATAATTAAAATTTAGTAAATTATAAGTAGTGGGTGCATATAGTACATTCGAGAAGTATAAAGCAACAAAATTAATAAGTAGCTTTAAATAGTGAAAAGTAAATATAACAAAAGCAGTAAACAACAAGTAATAATAAAGGTATTGAATATAAGGTGCAAAAACATAATTAATAATAAAAATTTAAATGTGCAGAGATATATCATATTTATATAAGTAAAATATTACAATCAAGTTTAAATATTCCGAAATAAATAAGACAATACAAAATAATGGAAAGTATAGTATCGAAATATCCAAGTATATATATAAAAATGACAGTAAATATGCAAAACCAAAATTTATCATATAGCAAAAACAATAATGAAAGAAAATAGGAGTAGCAATAATAACTTAACACGTAGTAATTCAAAACTTAATGTAATATGTAAAAGTAATAGCAAAATACATGAGTAACATAAAAGCGCATGAAAGTAAGAAGGATAAAAACGTCAAGAAAGAAATGAGTAAGAGTTGCAAAATAAAAATGAGCTTGTGAAATGCTAAAGGATGCACTGTTGAATTACAGCAAAAGTTGCAAAATAATAATTTAGACAAAAGAATAAAAGTAAAAAACTAATAGTAAAGTCATAGAAACAAATTTAAAAGAAAACAATACATTTAGTGAAAGCTTAATGTTTGTACTAACGAATAAAAAATAATATAAACTCGGTTAGAGATGTAAAAACTAAAAATAAAATCAATCACTGACAATAAAAGAAACTGAATAAAAAGTAGAAATAAGTTAATTTACACAAAAGTTATCTAGTAAGCAAACAAATGTAAAACAGTATAAGTGATAGGATACAAGAGTGAGAACTACAAAACTAAGGAACATTTAAAAAATACGAGAGAATAAATGATTAAAAGAATGTAGTGGAAGATAATTAAATTTAATAACTAGAAAAAATACTGGCGAAAATCATAGAATCCAAAAATTATACACAATGAGTAAAATAGGAAAAGATATAGTGAATATTAGTAAGTAAGATAGAAAAATTACAAGTTGAAGGAGTAATACCTTATATAATAAAATATCAAATGCATAAAGCGGACAAAAGAGGTCAAAAAAAGCTAGTGAGGAAAGTATATGTTTTATGCAAAAATAACCAATGCACTTGCGATAAAGAAATTTTTATTCAAGTCTAAGCATACGAACAGTCTAAATCTCACTACATGTCTTCATGATCAAACAATCAAGTCACACACATCAGATGTCCACCAGGGTACTCACACTTCTAATGTCCACCTAGGTTTACATACATTTAATGTCCACTTGTGTACTCACACATCTAATGTTCGCCTAGGTTCTCACACATCAAAATATCCATTTATGTTTATTCTCTGTACCATGTTTAAAATTACTAATTGAAGCATGCTCTGATACCAACTTCTGTAGCGCCCTGAATTTCTAATAAATAAAATTAGAAATACGTGGCACAATTTCTAGAATCAATTTCAATGTAATCATAAACATAACAACCAAATACAGGAAAAATTAAAACTTTTTATTACATCAATTGTTTACAAAGCACGACAGAAAATCAAATACCTTGAATTACAATCTTTCTTTTACAATACATTCTTTTACAATTTTCCCAAGGCATGTTATCAGTCCACCACACGCATCCAAATCTCAAGCTATAGGTACCTACCTGTAAAATATGAGGCTAGAGATAACCCTAACCTCCAAAACTACAGGGGTCAGCCATAACGGTGTGAGTGACATGAAAATGCAATATAAGTAAAGCATGAAGGATAAAGTCATAAACAACATATATCAATAGTAGTAACGAAAAGAATATGAAATAACAACAAATAAAACATGAAAACATTGAGAAAAACTAGACTAAGTGTCAAGTGTAGAAAACAGATAACAAACATGCATAAAACCAATTCAAGAAAAACACAAATGCAGTATGATGACTCTCTAATGTATACTTGTCGGTATCTATGCATTCCATACTACATAGGTCCGGTGCAAGCCTTTATCGTTCTCCACTTTATAGGGTTAAATCCTTCGTTATGCAACTAATCCTACTACGGTGATAGAAATAAGATCTAGAATACTCTGCGAATAGGCATCACAACTATCGACGCGCAAGCATCATGTAAGAATAGCTAAAAAACAGGAGAATTACCTCCCTGCCGTGTATCCCATGAATAGGTTTGCGAGACCCTCGACATGCAGATACACAAGGTACTTCTCGTGAATAGGCTCGCCGACCCTCGACACGCTAATGCACCCTGCATGCTCCGGAATAGGCCTGCAGACCCTCGGCACGCGAACATACAAATGTCTTCTCGAGACAGAACATGTCATGCCTTGCTTTCCAAAAATACGGAATACGAGCACGTAACATTGACCTAGCGAATGACTAATGTCACCCATAAGCTATTTAACCGATCAACTCAACAATATAACCAATACAGAACAATTGCGCAGACAATAATAATAATCTCATGAACAATAATACTTGGAATAAAACAATAAAAATATCCAAATATAATAATAATAATCTAACGTCTGGAAATAATAATAAAATCTGAGATATAAGCCCAAAATAATAATAATCCAATCCAAAATAATAACAAGTCTCAATACATTAAGTTTATTAAAGAAATAAACAATTAGAAAGCAGTAGTCTTCAGAATTTTTGTTCTCCAATTCCAGCAGGCAATTCTCCATCAACACCTGTAAACACTTCATCTAAAAAGAGGAGAAAAATTGTCCTTAGAGCAAGTCATGTACAACAAGTAGAGAAAACAGGGAACAATGGAATAACGGTATAACAATGAATCAATGGATCAATAGGAATCAATAACATGACACGATAATCAATAATCAATAACATGGTAATCAATGCAACGGTGTAACAATGGTTCAATATCAATAATACTTAGACAATATTGGATACAAATAGGAACAATGATAAACAATATGCAATATTGGTGATGTGTCAATCCTTATGTCTATTAGTCATTTTAATCCTAACTAATGCATGTACTACTGCATCCCATACTACAGGTTCGATGCATACAAACAAGTTACGTTTAGACTTAGCAGTGGATTTTATAGTTCATGTACTCGGAAACGATAACAATGTTCCATCCATAACGATAATTTATCCATAAGATACTACAAGATCACAAGATCAGAAGATCACAAGAACATAAGATCACAAGAACACAAGAACACAAGAACACAAGATCACAAGATCACAAGATAACGGTATAAGGAACCACGAGCCCTATATCCGAGTACAGTTCCTATATTGTCCACTACTTGAGTCAATCCCTTAAACCCCGGCTTGTTAATTATTTTATCAATGCAACAATCCAATATGTAATCTAGAGACATGAGATGAACGATAACAACAATAGGAGAACAATAGGATGATAACTTGAAGTAGGACAATTAGAATGATGACAATAGGATACTAGGATCATACAATGCAACACACATACATTAATTCATGCAATACTACGATATAGGAATAATTAATTCAAGAAAATCTTAAAAGTATAATTCTGGAAATAAAAACACAGCTGTAGTAAAACGGGCATAACTTTTGCTACAAAACTTGGATTTTAAAAATTGAAGATGTTCTGAAAACTAGAAAGATAAAGCTACAATTCTTGTTCAGAAAGTAATTTAATTTGAGATCATTTACTAGTTCAAAATAGCAAACAAATTTCAGGCAGCAAGCAAGATACAGGTTTTGTGTAGTTTTCATGAAATAACTTAATTAGACATGATGGGGATCGATTCTTTAGTCAATAAATTTTATAATCAGCATGATGAGTGTCAAAACCTGATAAATAAAATTAAGAACATACATATACACTAATTTAACATCAATCAAACAACAATCAATCAATCAAACATACAACCTAGCAATTCTTTCTACAATCAATTTATTGTGTCATGACTATATGTGTAACCAGATTATCAATTCTATATGCACTCATGAAAGATCCAAACTTTAGAGTCAAAAGTGACACGATATCAAGAATATTGGGGTTAGCTCGTGTAAACCCTCAATAGACCCAATGAAGAGATGAACAAAGGATAATATGATAACAAAGAGATCTACATGCAAGAGTTTCAACAAAACTTGAATTTGATACAATTAACAATTCAAGAGGATAGTGACTTGCCTGTTAGATGGTGAAAACAAATACCAAGAATAACGGGATAAGGATCCTGAAGCAACGAACCCACGAACCCATGAACTAGCACAATTTAACACGTGCAATACACGTGTAAACAAAGAGCCAAAACAACACAGTGAGATCCAAAGAGAAAACAACGACAACCACAGAGAGCAATGGCAGCAACCTTAACAGTGAAGGCCAGGGGGCGGCGACATTGCTGCGACTAACGGGGCGGCGTCGACGACAAGGTCGAACGGCGCTGGTGGTCGTCGATCGGAACAGGGAGGACAGGAGGGGGTTGGGGTTTGGCTGTTTACTGTCGACGAAAATCAGAGCGGGGGCAAGGGGGTCGACGGGAGGAGAATGGGGGGTTGCGACGTGTCTGGGAGTGGCGCGATGAGAGGGGTCGGAGGTGGTCGGGAACTCGTCAGAGAAGATGAACAGTAAAGGGGTTGAGTTTGGGCAGGAATCTCAGGGAGAGAGAAACACAGAGGAGAGAGGAGAGAGATTAGACGGCTAGGGTTTCAAAATTGTGCCATTTTTAAGGTTTGCATTAGGGTTGTATTTATAGGGTACAATTAGGGTACTGGGTTGGTGGTTTAGGGTTCAATAATTACGAATTAGGGTTAAGAACAAATGAAATTGGGTATTAGGGTTCAATTAAGAGATAGATCAAAATCAATAAGGTTCAAATAAAAATACCCAAAATCAAATAAGAGAACAATAAGATCAACAAGAATAGCCCAATCAAAAGGAATGAAGAAATTTGACGAACAAAAATTTAAATCCAAATAAATAAATAAATAAATAACACAAATGCATTAAAATATAAATTGGGGCTTGACAATAAATTTGGAATTCGCCAATAAAATCAGATCAAGTATGAAATAAAAATAATTTGATAAATAAATTTTAATTAAATAATCAAGAAATAATAATTAATAATCATAATCATAATAATAATAAAATTACATAACAAAATAGTATCCAGCTTTAACAACTTTATTAAAATAATCCAATAATAATAATATGTGTGTTTTCGAGCTCAATTATAAGTATCCGATCCATAAGATGTAGAAAGTAAGATTAAAACACACCGTTATTCGAAATGAATAAATTTTCGATAAAAAAGACACTTTAATAAAAATCCGAAATGAATTTAGCACAAAATAAATTTACAAAAATCAAATTATAGAAAATACACGGAAAATACTAATTATCGGGAATGGGGGTTAAAGAACAACACACAAGTCCTGGAACGCATCCGATTGAACAAACCCCTAGAGCATACTCTCACGTTTCCCAAGTTCTATAACATCTCCAATAGTGCATGTCTTTAAGTTGGTTATTATTAAAAAAAACACAAATCCCCCTTCTCTAGAGTTAGTGTATCCTGCCGGACTTAATTCCACAACCACAACCCCAAGACCCCAATGGTCTAAATCCACAAAATCTCATCTCCCGGTTCACAGGACTCTCACTCAACTCCTAGAGATTCACAAAACGAATATCAACACCAAAACTTCCAATAAAAATTCTTATGTTCATCAACAAAACGTTATATCAATAAAAACTTCACAAATCAACAAAATCCAAATCCATTTAATGTACTCGTAAATTCCAGAACAGAAATAAAATATTAAATCTATTAAATAACTGAAAATCACATTTTGAAGTCATAGAATATCACAAAACATCAATTTCTTCAAAAACACATATCTCTCTTTATAAAGTCATAGACATGTAATTTAAATTCTATTATAAACAAAATATAACTTTCTAAAGAAATACTATAATTTGTAGTAAAAACATCATCTAAAATAGTAGATCAATAATCCATAAGTTCAAAAAAATAACTGTTCAAGAAAAACGACGAAAAACTCACAAAACAGCCAAAAACAATGATGTCGGTCAACCTTGCAGTCAACCGTCAAGACATTCGACCTTCATTTTAGTTCAAAAATGGACAGTCGACCTTGCAGTCGACAGCTAGCTGCTATACAGCCAGTTTAAGGTTTGTGCACATTTCGACTGATACATGATTCAACTTTGTAAAACCACAAATTTGTAAAACCAAATTCCTGAGATGATTGAATATAACTTGTATGACATATAGGAATTTATAAAACATATCAAAATCACATTAAGATCACAAAAGTGTAATTTTTCACAAATTCTTCAAAACAGTGAAGTAGTATACATATACATATGTTTAAAGTATTTAAGCATCAATTATGGCACCAAAAATTCACCAAATAGAAGTATAGTGTTCAAATTTAGTCTCAGTATCAAAACACATCAAATCCAATCGAAAACTCTAAAAACATCAATTTTTGACAATTCTTCAGAATTGAGTATATATAAAAGTGTGTATATATGTGTGTATATAGTTGTGGGTGTGTAAACATCAGTTTAAACATCAAGAAAACACTGATTATAAGTAGTATTTTGTTTAAAACAATCTCAGTATTAAGACAACTGAAGATCCAATCGAAAACATCACAAAAATACAAAAGTCCAATTTCGACCTGTGTATGTTCAGACCCGAAATCAAGGAATCCTCCAACCCTCAAAACTTGATCTTTCTGATCCACAAACCCCTCTTGTAATTTATTAAACACATATACAATTACTTACTATAGTTTAGTCATGAATAAAAGCAATTATAACATGTATTTTTTAAGTTCTTCTTCATTGAAATTATCAAAACAGAGCATAAGTAAATACACACAGTGAAGAACCCTACTTTATTCACTTTTGTGTAATCCACATCATACAACTTGTTATATGCAATCAAATCAGCAAGAATATAATACAAAACATCATACCCATAATTTCTATTAAGTTCTTAACAATCTCAAGTCATCTATGTAAAAGTTTAATCGTCAAAGGCATAATTTTCATGAAAAAATTCAATTTTTAATTCATCCATCCATCAAAATTCATTATATCTTCATACAATCCCTAACATGGTTTCTAATAGATAATTCATCACATACAACATGCATAGAAAATACAAAAATAAACATATGTCACTCACCTCATTGAAGAAATCAACCGAATAAATAAAGAATAAGAAAAAACCATTCTTTTGCAAAAAGTCCAAGATCATCGCTTCGAAACTCCAAGAAATTAATAGTAAAAATATATTTTATTTTTGCAGAGGAGAGGGACGGCTGTAGTGGCCATAATATAGGCCGAAATCTGGAGTTTTTAGGGTTTTACAAGTTATATGGAAACATCCCTTAACAAATTATTCCTTTACATATATAAACCTTTCTTTAATAAAGTAGTTAAATAAGTTAAATAAATTAAAATAAAACCAAATCCCTTTACTACTGAGTTATCCAACCATCAAGTATAGCCCAGAAATTAGAAAATTTCGAATTTGTACTCAAAGTGGTAATTTTGCACAAAAGCCTCTATTTGTAATATTTGCAAATATTTCATAAAATATTCGTAAAAATCCAGAAAATTCAGAAATAATATCTACTAATACATATTAGATTTTCCAATTATAATTTCTGACTTTTACTTTCCAAGAAAATATTTGCACAAGATCCAACCTAAATTTCATATTTGCAAAAATATCATATTTGTTTAAATCTTTACCAAATTAAGTTTAAATAAAATTGAAATAGATTTTATTTTCAATGATTACCATGTCCAGCCAAAAAATCCATAAAAATGAATTTTCATTATTTGTATGAGAACCAAACGACTTTTTACATAAAAGTCCCTCTCTTTCGATGTATTTATAAAAATAGTTTCTTTATTCAGAAAAATCCCAAAATTTAAGATATACTTAATTAAAAATAGGAGAATTTATTCAGAAATTCAAAAGTGAAGGTTGGCACCAAAAAAAATATTTACACATGTTTTGCACGTGTAAAATTGAAAAATTCGTAAAATAGTCAAATTAATTTAAATAAATTTGAAAAATTGAAATATCATAAATAAATAAGGAAAATCAATCATTGACCATAAAATTTTAAGAATTCAAAATTTTCTAACTTTGCACTTGTGTTGCACGTGCAAAATTGCAATTTCAAGGAAATAGTTAAAATAGTCAACCTTACCAATTTAATATTATTTAATAAAGGAAAATAAATCATTTTATTTTGCGGGGTGTTACATAAAACCTCTACTCCCCCACTAATAGAAGAAGAAGAAGAGGATATATCCGACTCGGTCCCGTGCATGGCTCTCTAAAGTGAAAAACAACTTAGAGAATACCTGTCTTCGAAGATCAATGAAATCCCGCTCGATCGCACTGAAATTTGAAGTTGAGAAGTGAAAGCTTGTCCCCAGTTTTTGAGGAGAAGAGCCAATTTTGAAGCGAGGAATGAACAGTGAGGTGAGGAGCAAGGGGTGGAGAACTTCTGAATTTATAGGGGATAAAACAATAGCAAAAACGTGTTCAACATGAGTAAAATACATGAAAACGTGTAAAAATACGCGTTACCGTGTACAAATACATGGTATATACAATTTTTGTGTGTGAAAGTTACGCGGTAAGCATGTCAAAAAATTACGCGCAAAGCACGTCAAAAAAATAAGAGAGGAGACAGCAGCTGCAGCTGGGCCCCACACGCTGTGACCAACTATCACGCGCCACGTGGGCCCGCAGCTGCGACGTGGCCCCACTAAGAGCCAGCATGTGGCTATCCCATCCTTGATCGACAACGGCGCCACGTGGCATTCCAACGTGCTTCCGCTCGTCCAGTGGGCCTCGCCACATGTCCCAATGCAGTCACTATGTCGCCACGTGGCAGGTGGGCACCACCACCCTCCTCGGCGCAAAAGCAAAATCGAGGAGGTCGCTGGCTTCGTCGCTCGTGTGCTGCTCAATCACCTCGTGATTCGTGCCCCATTCGATAAGAGTTCCAAATTGCTCAAAAAATCACGCTCACAATTTTACGTGCTTCACACGTGCCATAAAAAAAGAAAAAGAAAAGGAGAAGTGGACCCAATGCTATTTCACTGACATGTGGGACCCACACCCTGTTCGGCGCAAAAGGCAGACCGAGGAGGGTGGTTGCTTTGAGGAATTCTGACTCTTAGATCACCTCAAAAAGCGTGATTCTCTCGATCGACGATCTAGATTAATTCAGGTATTATTTATTATTTAAATTTCTATTTCTTAAATATTAATTCAATAAAAATAATTAAAAATCAGAAAATTAATTTTAAATATGGAAATTTACTTTTAAAATTCTAAAAATGTTATTAATAATTCATAAAAAATTTAAAATTCCGAAAAATATTATCATTTTAGAAAAATTACCAGAAATTAATTTAAAATTCAGATTTACTATTTAAAAATTAAAAAAAAAATTAAAAATTCGGAATAATACTTTATATCTCGAAAAATAATTATTATTTTAGAAAAATTATTTTTAATTTCTGGAAATTATTTTAAAACTCGGATTAATTAATTATAAATATGAAAAATGATTAAAAATGGGAAAAATACAGAAATTCCCAAAAACTTAGAAAAAATCACAAAAATTCCAATGACTCCGATAAGTTTTGTAAACTATTAAACATGGGCTAACTACTCTTCAAAGGCCGTGAAGCTCAGTCTTCGAGAGTGGAGGGTTTGTGGTATGGGTCAAAATAGAACAAAATCGGAACCGTCCAAATCAGGCACAGATCTTAAAGCTCTTAGGGGTAAAACGGTAATTTTTAGTATAAACAGGCCTGAAAAGATAACCTGGGCCATTTTTCAAGCCTAATGACCCGATCCAGCCTGTAATAGGGACTGTTACAATAGCCCTAACGCAAAGGAGTCAAGCTCCACGACCCAGTTTAAACCCCCTATTTATACGGGGTAACCGATTTATCCATCCAAGTGAGAGTTTGAAAGCTCTATCCCTTCGTCAAGAGAGAGCCCAGACACCAATAGGAAATGTCCTGATTGGTATTGGTTGGGGAAGGTAATTGAGTGGCGGCTCGAATCCAGCGTCCCTGGTTCGAGCCAAGACTTTTCCATAAAAAAAAAGAGAGCCCCGACACGATATCATCATATGAAAGGGATAACCGACTCTATCCAAACATTAGGAAGTAGAGATAGATGAATATCTTGAAACTGGTCCTCCTCAGCGACTATATATACCTCGATACCTCCTCAGAAACAAGGTAACTAACAACTCCGCTCTTAAAACCCACAATATCTTCGAGTTTTTGATTTGAGCGTCGGAGGGTCTGTCGCCGGGGCCACCCCCGGTGTTTCAGGCTTGTTTGCAGATCCAGATGAGCGATTTCAGTCGTTCCTAACGATCAGATCTCGGAGTCAAGAGCAGTTTTTTGGCGGTCAAATTCGACGAGTAACGAAGGTTCGATCTTTATTGTTTTTCATTAAAAAATTCATGTATCTGTTTGCTCCCACACAGAAATAAGCAGCAACACCAACTGTTTGTCATATTCTCCAAACCACCGAATCTCTGCAACACCCAACATCTCCACAACCTCGGTCGTAGTCTCGATGCTGAGGCTGTCGAGACCGTCATCAAAGACCGGCCCACAATTTCTTCAAATGGGCTTTCTTGCAAGATGGTTTCCGTCACAATTGCTACACCTACAATGCCATGGCGTATATTTTCTTGCCGGCCCACCAGAGGCCTCGCTTGAAAGCCCTTGTCAGAGAGTTGGTGGAACGACTGCGTCCAATGACCCCTGGGGCTTTGGGGTTCTTGATTTGGTGCCTTGGACATCAGAGGCTGATTGATGAAACTGTTTGTGTTTGATCATGCACCCGATTTGAACTGCGTGCTTAACTCGTATTCATATAATTGTTTGTTGGAGGCATTGGCTAGAGGTGGTGAGGTTGAACTTGTGGAGTCGAAGTATAGAGAGAGGTGCAAGGGTTGGGAATGGAGCCTGGTAAGTATACACTTACTTCAGTCTGGCAGTGTTACTATAATGCTGGGAAGTTGGATAATGTGTCGGATGTTTTCACTAGGATGAATGAGAAAGGGTGGGTCGATGAGCATGTTTTTACGGTTCTTATTGTGTCATATTGCAAGTGGGGGAAGGTTGAATGAGCTTGTTAGTTGGTCGATCATACGAAGGGACATGGGATGAAGGTGAGTGAGAAGACATACTTTGTGCTCATTCATGGGTTTGTTAGTCAGAGGCGAGTGGATAAGTCGTTCGAAATGCTAGAGAAGATGAGGGGTTCGGGTTTGCATGGGAGTTTGTCGCTCTTGAGTGTGTTGATTGAGAGGCTTTGTGAGGATAATGAGCTCGAAAGAGTAATGATCTTATACTTTGAAATGAAGGACAGTATCACTCCAGACCTTCGGGTGATGAAGAGGTTGATCTTGGCATGTTGCATAGAAGGGGACTTAGTCACTGCAAATTGGTATTTTGAGGAAGAAGGGGAGAAGTTGGGTTTGAGCTCTTCGATCTCACTTTAGACCAGCTCCAACCATGCTAGCTATATCTCTTTTTTAGTTAAAATAGCAAATTTTTGGAGAAAAAATTGCTTTAACGGACTCGCCAAATCACTTGCTAAAATAGATATATCAAATTCACTCGTCAGATCTGGGATGTTGAAAAAATGAACAGTGGCTCGCCAAAAAATATTTCTGCTCTTTTTCTGTTCGCTCAAGAAAAGAAAAAAAAATCGTGATCGCTATCTCAGAAATCGCGAGATCGAAAATCACGATATCAGATCGCGATCTTTGTTTTTTTTCCTGGGTTTTAAAAAATGGGCTTGGTTTTTTTAGTTTGTATATTTGGGCTTTAATTATTTATTAATTGTTTAGCATTTTCTTTGGGCTTTAATGATTGGTAAATAAAAATAAAATTTTTATTGCTAGCTAAAATAACTGGCATGGTTGGAGCGGGAATTTTTTTTGCTAGCCAAATTATCCAATTACTCTCTATTTTGCTTATTCTAGCGAGCCAAAATAACTAGCATGGTTGGAAATGATCTTAATAGAGTTATTTGGGTTGTTACCCTTCTTTTTGAAATTATTTAGTGGAGTACCCTTGTTTTGAAATTAATTAGTGAAATACCCTAGTTCTTAGTTAGATTCCTATAGTTTTCTTCCTATAATAATTTTTATAGGATGTGTGACCTTTCTATAAAAACTAAAAGTTTTTGGGTTTTAAGGTAATTCTTATTTTTATTATTAGATTTTAGTTTTTCTACTTTCTAGCTTATAAATTATTAATAATTATATGGAAAATTAAATTAAAATTACTTACTTTGTGCTGGCTCTGATACCACTTTGGTGGGTGCGTGAAATCTCTTAAGTTGTAAGTGTGAGTAGCGCGTAATCTCCTGGAGACCTGAAAATCAAAAGGAAGAGAGTATCAAAAAATTTTAAAAGTCTAAAGAGTAAAGTCTAAAGAGTTGAAATAAAGATCAAAATTTGAAAAATAATATTCGTCGAAATAATGGATATTATCAATTCTAAAAAAGTAATCAGGAATGATGGGAATTTCGTCGTCATCGTCGTCAAGTTCTCTTATATATTCTGATTCTGTCTCATATCCTTCACTATTACTATCATATGGGGGTTCTTCGAGTTCTTCTGTATGTCTATGTTCTCCTCCATTCTGTTCATGTTCTTCTAGAAATTGTCTGTATGCAGTCGTAGGACTCCAAACGTAACTACTAAATATACCATTTTCATAAAATAACAAAGATCTTTCGTGATAAGTTAGATCGTCAATTATTTCAACATTTATATTACTAGTTTCTCCAGGAATTATTTGGTTTATTGTTATAATTATTACTCGTTGAATGCTAAAAAAGAATAATTTGAATTCGTAGCAATCATCCATGCTTATTTGTCTATGAGGATAATAAACATAAAAAACTAGCATTCTATCACTTCCTTGGTAATTAACCATTAATTCAAAAATTGGTGAGGCAATACCAAAATTATTATCCATTAGTTCTTTCGAACAGTAACCAATTATGAAATAAAGAGCAGAGAGAGATTTCTAAGGATACCTAAAAAATCACAACAAAATGGCCCATCATGCTTCCGACCTAGTTAAACTTTTTTGATCTGTTCTGTACCAGTTACTACCAGTGGATAAAATACTCCTGGTATGCACCCCGATTTCTGTGCTCCTTTTACGTTCTTCCCATCTTAAGATTACTATGCCCTCAATAGAGCTTCATCCGAGAGATACGTCTAGAACAACTAGTAGCACTTTGGTACAGACAACCATAGAAGTCTAACTATGGAAGGTTGCAAATGAGTCTTTTTACAAGATCATTCAGGCAGAGCCTTACAAAACTCTCCCTAAGGGAAAGGAATTTAGTTGATCATACCTTATTTTCTACAGAAGCTGATAGATGAACTCATAAAAGATATTTTATTTCCTTCAAGCTTGTTACAGACTCTCTAAGATTATGAGGAATTTTTTCTCTCCCAGTAGTCCTCCCTTCTCCCTTACCTTGCATTCCCTTTTATAGATGAAGGGATGGCTTTACACCAGATACAATTATTATCCTCCTTACATCATTGCTTACATCACAGATACAATTATTACTTTTCTTACATCAGTGCTTACATCATGTTACAATAAATGCTCTGATTTCATTTTGGCCTATTCCAGGAAAAGAGATTCCTCTTGGCCGACATCTTCACATGCTGCGCATTTATGTTGGTGCTCCATCTTCATCAGGCTACAGTAATGTACAGCTGTCTCTGCTATCATTGTCATTGCTCCAGTGGATAGTATCTGGTACCAGCTGTCAAACAGCTCATGTCTATCTTGTGGCTGTTTGATTTTTGCTATACTGTACATTATTATCTTATCTGGATCTGGGCTGTCATAGATCCATATATTGCTATCTCTTTGTTTAATGTCTTTTAATTCACAGTACATGTTTCTAAAACCCATTGCTCTTCTTTCTGGGATTAACTTCTCAAATTCTTCAGCTTTAAATAGTACAATGTTTGATGCTCCATAGATTATTTGAGTGGTCATTCCTATTTTTATAACATGTTCTGCTGGGAATTCTTCCTCATCATTTAGATACTCTGGGATGGTTGAATACATTCTAACATATATTTTTGAGGCTTTCGTGAGCCCAAAATAACTTTTAGCTGACTTGTAAATTTCTCTTGGTAGGTGGATTAGTTCTTCACATTCTCTGGATGGGTAAATACAATGAATAAGTCCTCTTTCGAACAGTGCCCTAGTTGTTCTCGGATTAGCTCCTGGTAGGATGATGGCCTTGTTCATGTGCTGCTGAGATATAGTTCTAATGAATTGGTTTACCTCAGTTACTTGGCATAGCTTTTGAATATATTGTAAAAATAATATTTTCTTAGATACTTTGGTAGGAGCGTTCTCAGTAAGAAGTGTCTCCTTGTATGTGGTCTTATTTGAAGATGTAATTGCTTCTTCTTTTACTGACTGAGAAGGCTCACCTATCTCACTCATTTTTTCGTCCGCCATATTTTCTGTGGTTACATGCTGGCTTATATGTTGATAGAACAGACTCTGAAGTCCACATATTTGTAGTTGTAACTGGTTAAATGCTCCTTTTAATTGCTCCACTGCCTCCTTTAGGTATACTATATCTCGTTCTATTTGCTGAACTCTGGTTTCCATTCTGCAACAAGTGAAATAGTTATTCTCTTGATAGAAAATCGGCTAAAATATTAAGTTTTCCTTTTATGTTTTCTATTAAGAAATCGTAATGTGCTAACTCCATCTTCCATCTAATCAATCTCTTATTTGCTATGGTTGGGTCTATTATTTTATTAATCCAACTCTTTGCTTGGGTATTGTCTGTTCTTACCGTAAATTTTGTATGTATTATGAATAGTTCAAACTTTTTTATAGCTTTTAAGATTGCTAGTAGTTCTTTTTCGTTTATGTGGTAATTTTGCTGGGTTTGTGTGAAAGATCCACTAGTATATCTAGCTAATTTTTCTTCACTTTCTCCTATTTCAATAAATTTTAATACTGCTCCCCAATTGGTTTCACATGCATCAGTCTCTATTATCCAGGAACATTCTTTAACAGGTAATCTTAGCTTTGGTAACTCTGAAGTTTGTTGTTTTAATATTTTAAGTTTTTCTTCATCCTCCGGGGTCCATTCCCATTTTTTAAACTTTTTAAGTTTTTGTTGTAACCAATTGGTTTTTGCTGATAAATTTGGTATATAACCTCTTGTTTGATTTAGTAATCCTATTATAGCTTGCACTTCTCTTTTTTCTTTTAGGATATTAGGAAAAGTCTTTATTTTTTCTGCTATATGTGATTGTAATTCTATTCCTTCATGTGATAGTTTTGTTCCTAAGAATTCTATCTCGGTTTTGAATAATTCCATTTTCTTTTTTGATAGTATAATGCCTGCATTTTTCACTATTTCTATGAATTTTAGTAGATGTTCTTTATGTTTTTCCTCATTTTCTAATCCTATTAGAATATCATCTACATATATGAAATTGTTGTATTTTTCAAAAATTTTATCCATATATTCTTGAAATATCCCTGGGCTATTTTTATAACCGAATGGTAATACATTCCATTCATAAAATCCTTGAGGTGTGCTAAATGTCGTTAAAGGTTTTGAATATTCTATTAGTTTTACATGATAAAATCCTGATTTGCAGTCAAATTTCGAATATATTTTTCTTGTTCTTACTGTGTTAAGTAGTATTTGCATGTCTGGTAGTGGGTATCCAAATCTCTTAGTATTTTTATTTAATTCCTTATAATTTACTACCATTCGAGATTTACCTCTTTTTTCTTCTGAATGTTTTTTAACTATGAATGCTGGTGATGAATGTGGACTTTGTGATTTTCTTATATAATTATTTTCCACTAATTCTTTTATGTGTATTTTGAATTCTTCTAGGTCTGTTGGAGTATGTCTTATTGGTCTAATTTTAATTATTTTGTTCTTATCTATTAACTCTATATGTACCGTGGGTTCACTTAAGTTCCATTTTGCCAAGGGGTCTTCTCTGCATAGATCTTCTAATTGTTTTTGTAAAATTTCTTTTGTGGTTGTTACTTGAACTTGTTGTATTCTAGTTTTATTTGGTAAGTATTGGTATTCACCACGCTAGGTTGAAGAAACTCTGATATGTGGTAGGTCAGTTCTGGAATACGGTTGGGTTATTCTAATTGCTATTGCTTGGTGTCTGCAAGGTGTTGTAAATACAACTGATTTATGTGATATAGTTATGGGATAGTATTGTTGGAAAAAGTCATTTCCTAAGAGTACGTCATTATTCATATCGTCAAACTGGTATACTATAGGTATTTTTAGTATGTAACTTCCTATTTGTACATTAACATTTTGTTGATATTTGTCTAGTATGATGGTTTGTCCAGTTAATCCAGTTATGGCTTTTTTATTAAAACCATCTTGTTTCCATTTTGGTAGTATATTTTCGCGGCATAAACTAGTACCTGCTCCGGTGTCTATTAGACTGTGATAGTTTCTTGACTTGTATTCTTCGTAAACAAATTCTGTTAGTATGTATAATGTGTTTTTTGTTGCCCTTAATGGATTCATCTGTCTAATATCTTATTTATTACCATGCTTTCATTGTTTACTGTTATTGTAATTTTTTCTTCTTGAATTGAGTAAGATTGTACTGATGTAAGGAAGTCAGTTCCTAATAACATATTATTAACATGTTGTTCTGGGTCTACATGTAAGTGTAACAACATTTCCTTTCTACCATTTATCCTTAGTGGTAGTATGATTTTATGTACAATTGGGTGTCTATTATTGTAATAATCTAGGTAATAATATGGGTTATCTAATGTTATCAATTCAGTGGTTTTTATATTTGTTTGCTTAATATGTGAATTGGTAGCTCCTGTGTCAATTAAGGCTATTTGTTTATTCCATTTTCCGTTATCATAATATTCTATTTCTATTTTAAATTGGTTATTGTTTTGGTGTTCTAATGTATTTATTATTGGTATTAATTCCATTGCTTGTTGTTTATTTCTTATTGATAGTGATCTCTTTCCGAACATTATTTGTGGTGCTTTTCCTTTTTCGGTTTCTTTTGCTTTATTAAAGTCGAATTCTATATAATTTGGTATAGTCATTTCAGGGTTTTCTCTAGCTGGTTTGTACTTTATGATTTCGCTAAATAGTGGCTCTATTTTAAAATTGTCTGTATTTCTATTCTTTACTTCGTGCTTACTAGTGAAAGCGTAGATATTTCTAATTTGTATGCTCATAACTTTGCTTTTTTCTATCATTTCTATACCTGATAACCTATGATACCTGACTAGACTTTTATCTTTATTTTCTTCGGTCATGCTTATAGAAAAATTCGGTTTTATTGTGAACTTTATTTTTTGGTACATTAGGTTTCCTTGCACTACTCTTATTAAGGCATCTTGTGTACTTGATATTATCCTATCATCCATTAGATATATTTGGAGGGGTGTATTTATTCCTTCCTTAAAATAGGCTTTTATTATTATTTGTACAGCTCTTAAATGTATGTGCCTTAATGTTTTTCTGGTTTTTTCGCTTATCTTTTCCATCTCTTGTTTTATTATTCTTTCTGTTATTAATAGGATTATGGTTTTGCCTTGTGCTTGTTCAGTGTCTATAGGTTGTTCATTATTTCTAGCTATCACTATGGTGCTTTTCTTTCTTTCAAATATTGGTAGTTTAAAGATTTCTTTTGGATTTAAATCTAATTTGGTCTCTCTTATTTTATCGTACTTTTGTATGTCAAAGCACATTCTTTTTCTTAATTCTTCATTGTTTTCTTCTCTTTCTGAGGGTTCCCCTATTTCTGTTAGATCAGTTAACATGTATATTTTACATTCTTCTGTTTCACCTTCACTACTTCCACTATCTTCTTCCATTACCATTATTTCTTCATCATATTCTACGGGTTCGTAATTTATGTTATTCATTTCTTCAATTTCTTCTACGTATTTTACATTTTCTTTTTTCATTCTTTTAGGACAATTTGGTGATATATGTCCTACCTCTCCACATATGTAGCAATTACATTTTTTTGGATTTTTCGTATACTGTCTATTTTTATTTTTATTCATTTTTCTAAAGTATTTTTAAAAAGGTTTTCTATATCTCTTAAAAGTTTTCCTATATTTTGGTTGATATTTTTGGAATTTGTGATTATTCTTCTTTGTGTATTTATAGTTATTGTATCTATAGTTATTATTGCATCCCCAATGGTTTGGTCTTGCATCTTCACAACAAATTCTTTGTTTATATGTTCTATAATATTTCATTGTTGCCCTGGCCTCTTGGCATACTTTGTCTCTATAATCTTTTACAAATTGCGTTCTATACCCTAAAGTGTCTACTTCAGGTTTCACTTTCTCATTTATGTATGCATTATATATGTTTATGCACCATGGATCGGGTAATTTTTGGAAGAATGAGTCTAAAATTGGACTTCGTTCTTCTTTTGTATAATAACTATCTTGATAATATTCTCGGAATTCACAAGCATAGTTGTCAAAATGGCACATGTCGCATATTTCTAAGTTACTTAGTCTCCATCTTGCTTGATTCTTTTTATATATAGTGTGTTTTTCTCCTTTATCGTATACACTGAATTCGGTTCTTATTGCTTTTTCGTAATTTGTAATTATTTCTGTTAAACCTAACGTCCGTTGTGCTGAACTTTCTTCAGTTCCTTTATCCTCGACTGGTCTTGATTTTCTTATAGTTTTTCTTTCTTCTTCTTCTAGTCCATTCCACCATTTTGCTACTACTCCCATAAAGGTGGCTTCTATAAATTTCTCAAATGCATTCCCATTAAGGTTTTGCCTAAATCCTACTATTAGTGACGCTTTTACCCATTCTTCAATTGTTCTATCTACGTCTTTTACACAATCTAGGTCTAACCATTCTTCATTTCCTGCTATTCCTTTTTCGAAGTGTTCTGTTGGTTCATATTTTTGGGTTTCTTTTTCTTTATTTTTTCCTAGTTGCATTCTTCTTTTTGTATTTTGCCATTTCCATGGTAATTGGTATGGTTTTTTGTGAGGTGGTGGTCTTAAGATTTCATACACGTTACTTGGAATTTCTGAAGGTTTTTCAATAATCTTATCTTGGTCCATTTTTATTTCTTCGTTTGCTATATCTAGATTTTTCAAGGCTTCTTGCACTTCTTCCGAATTAGGATTTGCCATTAAATCTTCTATTTCCAAAATATTTATATTAAGCTTTGTTATGGCTTCTAGTTCTTTCATACCTTCTTCTGTTATGCCCAATTCTTCTTCTGGGTAGTCTGTCATATATCTTCCTAATTCTTTTATATTTTTATTTATGATTCTTAAATCTTTTCTTACATCATTGAACATTTCAGGACCGTTGTAATCTTCTTCCAAGTCTTGTATGTTTAAATAAATTTTTGGCTCCATGTCCTACTATTTTGTCTGCTAGTAGGTGTTGGTAATACCAACTTGCTTCTTCGTTTCTGTAATCTAATACTTTGTATGCTATTTGTTTTTGTATCTCTTTAGGTAGTTGATTAGTTACTTTTATTGTTAGTAATAGGTATTCTGATATTTCTTTACTGGCAATATACTTACTTTTCACTAATTTTTTATCAACATATCTAATCTTGAATTTTGAAAGATTTTTTAATTTAAGTTTCTCTATTTTCTGTGAATTATCCAGCTTTTCTAAGGTTGAGGTGTATTATAGTTTATAATTTCTAGAGTGAGGTTATATGTAAAATTTTGCTTTTTGGTTATTATAATCAAAAGGGGTAGTTGGTTAAATATTTTATAAAAGTAGGGTATTTGGCTATATCTTTTAGGAAGTGGGGTATTTGGCTAAATATTTTTCAAAAGTGGGTTAGTTACCCAAAAGCCTCATCTTAATATGCTATTATAGATTGACTTGTTGAGCATGGTGAGGTCAGAGGGCCCATATGCTGATAATAGCAGTGATGAACTCCCAAACCTCACATTTGGGAGTAGATGAGTGCGAAGAGGATACCTTATTTGGAATTAAAAGATCGGTCAGACCAAATGCTGAATTATTTGATACAGTAATTGGTGGCTTGTGTGTGACCTAGATCTGGATAAGGCTTTAATTCTCTTTAATGATATGATTGGAATAGGTTGCAAAGGGAAATTAACGACATATAACAACCTAATTATTAGGCTTAGCAAACTGGAAAAACAAAGTGAAATCTATGAGCTGTTGAGAATAAAGGAGGGATTTGGGTTTGTTCCATCTGAATTCACTCACAATTCAATATTCTACTGTCTTAGCCAAAGAGGGGCTTTGGCCACTTCCATACAATTGCTCAAGGAGATGAGATAAAAAGGTCATGTTCCTTGGATAAAGCAGTGTACCTTGATGGTACAGGGACTCTGCCGAAATGGAAAAGTCACAGAAGCCGCAGGGTTTTTGGATTACAAGTTTCAGTTAGGTTTTCTTCCCGATATGGTTGCATATTTTGCAGTTATCAACGGAATATGCAGGACAGGGAATATGGAAAAAGCATTGGAACTCTTCATTTATGAAAATTGTTATATTCCAGATGTGGTTGCTCATAATATTCTAATGGCTTTTGCAAGGCTGGAAGATTGCCAAAAGCACCAGAAATTTGGAATGACATGCTAGGAAAGGGGCTTGTTCCTTCTGTTGTTACTTGTAACTTGATAATATATGGTTTGTGCAGGGCGGGCAAGATTGATGAAGCCAAATCTTCTTTTATGTTGGAAATCAGTTCCAGCTTATTCTACTCATCAGGACGAATAAAATTATGTGTTCACATGTTCAAAACGGATTTCAAATGAATGAAATATTTGCCTTCGAAGTTAGCATGTTGAAATGAAGAATTTAATTTTTTGCTTGGTATGTGGCATTAAATGTTAGTCCCACATCGGAAAAGACCAAAGATGTAAGCAAATTAATAAGTTAAAAATTCAACCTAAGGGTTGTATTCTTGGGGGTACGAAGATTTTCTGTGGAGGGAGAACACACCTTACTTGGGCTTCGGTTTGAAATACACGTGCGCTGGGCTAGGCCTGGGTTTGGGCTTGGGTGTGAAACCATTACTTATTTTTTGGTTAATTTTTTGAAAATTTGCGCGGTTGCAACAGTTTTCCCAAACATTTGCAAAAACCACGCAAAACTGCTCAAGGCGTAAGCCTATAAATAGAAGACAATTATGATCAAATCATCATTCCAATTTTTCTAACACCCTTACCAGTGCTAACTTAATCAGACAATGCTATCATATCCATCTCGCCAGAGCCTCTGTTATTCCAATGCCGGTTAACAGAGTTCAGATTATTGTATCTTGGGAGACGACTGCTAATCAACTGTGTGCACCCTAGTAGTAGCGAAAATAATGTTTTAAGGACATAGTTTTTCAGTAACAAGCCTCTGTATATTTTTTCACCATCTTCAAGTTCGGAATCGAAGATAAAATTATCTTTGCTTATAGTTAAATATGATATTTGCAAACAGAACCATTAGTTCACCATTATCGAGGTCCAAATTGAAGATACATTATCTTCTTTTTATTCTTGTTCAGAGTGAAATTCAATGTTTGCAAAACAGTTTAATTGCAGTTAAATCCAAGTAGGAATTTAATTCGGTTTTAATCAACTGTGTGCACCCTAGCAGTAGCGAAAATAACGTTTTAAGGACATTATTTTTCAGTGACAAGCCTCAGTCAATCTATCACCATCTTCAAGGTCGGAATCGAAGATAAAATTATATTCTTTCTGTTCTTTGTTTATAGTGAAATACGCTATTTGCGAAACAGAACAATTAGTTCACCATTATCATGGTCCGAATTGAAGATACATTATCTTCTTTTTGTTTTTTGTTCGTAGTGAATTTCACTGTTTGTGAAACAGTTTAATTGCGGTTAAATTTGAGTAGGAATTTAATTCGGTTTTATTAATTTTCATAGCAAAATTAAGTTTGTCTAATTAAGCCATAACAACTTAAGACGTTCTCTATTTTTTCTTTTGTAGACAAAATTATGACTACCAAAACAGAACTTCCGAAAGTGGTTACAAGGATGCACTACAAGTTCGAGAATTTCAAAGGGGCTAACTTCAAGACTTGGCAGAGCAAAATACTCTTTTACCTCCCAACTCTTGAGTTGGATAGGTTCATTGAGGAGGAAGAACCTAAGCCTGCTAATGGGTAAACTCCAGAAACCCATAAGGAGACATTTGCAGCGATTGATGCTTGGAGGCATTCAGACTTTTTTTGCAGAAACTATATCCTGAATTGTTTGGATGAAGTGATGTACAGGATATAGTCCACTGACTACTGCAAAGACTTTATGGAACACTTTGGCAAAGAAGTACAAGATAGAGAATGCCAGCTTGAAGAAATTTATCGTTGATAAATTTATGGACTAACCAAATGGTGGACTCCAAGTCCATGACTATCCAGATGCAAGAGCTTCAAATCATCATGCACAATATTGAAGCAGAGGCTTGGCGAATCTTTCCTAGTAAAAGCAATCATTGGAAATTTTTTGTCGTCTTGGAAAGACTTCAGATATTATCTGAAGCACAAGAAGAAGGAAATATCTTTAGAAAATCTTGTTGCTAGGATTAAGATTGAGACAAACAACCATTGGACGATCAATACCAAGAGCGAGGAGGCTAAAGTACATGTTGTGGAGTACTCCAAAAATCGTAAGGACAACTGTAACAAAAAAAAAAGAATTCCAAGAAGAGGAAAGCTTCTGACCATGGATTCAAAGAAAAGAGGCCAAACAAGAAGTTCAGTGGGAATTGCTGGATTTGTAGGAAGTCTGGTTATTCTGCTAGAGACTACCGATTCAAGAAGATTAGCAACACATCAGAAGCAAATGTTTCTGAGAACATTACTTCATGCATCAATGACTTAACCCTTTCTGCAGTTGTTTCTGAATGCAACCTATTCCAACACCTTGGACAATGGTGGGAAAACACTAGTGCTACTCAACACATTTGTTTTGGTAAGTCAATGTTATCAACTTATTAGAAGTTGGATCATGAAGAAAAGCTTTGCATAGGTAATTCTGCTGTGTCAATGGTCAAAGGTTGTGGGAAAGTCATTTTGTGGTTCACTTCTGGCAAGAATGTCACGCTAAACGACGTACTACACGTACTAGAATTCCAAAAAATCTTATCTCTGAATTTATGATGTCAAAGAAAGGATTTCAGATCGTGATTGTGTTAGACAAGCTGGTGCTGACCAATGCTGGAGTTTATGTTGGGAGGGGATACCTATTGTGTTATTTAAGGCTAATATAGTTTTAGGCGGGAAAAATCCAATGTATTCTGATTTTGCTATTAATAAAAGTTCAATTTTTTATTTGCTTGAATCTGAAACACTTTTATGACATGATTGATTAGGGCACATAAATTTTCAAAGATGAAGAAACTTACAAATTTAGGTTTAATTCCAAATTTTAAAGTCGATAAAAATCACAAGTATGAGACTTGTGTAAAAGCAAAAATGGTCAAGAAACCATTTAACACGGTGGACATGAGTACTGAGCTGTTAGACTTAATTCATACTGATTTATGTGATTTTAAGTCCGTACCTACGAGATGAGGAAAAATGTATTTTATCACGTTTATCGATATTTGCACTCGGTATTGCTACGTGTATTTACTAAGTAGTAAAGACGAAGCAATTGCAGCATTCAAAAAATATAAGGCTGAAGTAGAAAATCAGCTTAACAAAAAGATCAAGATATTGAGGTCTGATCGAGGTAAAGAATATGAGTCATCGTTTGCATAATTGTGTGCAGAGTATGGGATAATCCCCAAACAACCGTCCCATACCCATCTCAACAAATTAGAGTTGTAGAAAGAAATAACCAAAAGTTAAAATAAATGATTAATGTCATGCTTATAACTTCTGGTCTGCTTACAAATTTAGGGGGGGGGAGCCTTGTATATGTCCAATCACTAAACAGGGGACCACACAAGAAAACTGAGTCTATTTCATATGAGTTATGGAAATGACATTTGCCTAACTAAAAATACCTCAAAGTGTGAGGATGTTTGGCTTGGCTAAGGTATCGGTTCCTCTTCCCAAGAGAACCAAACTTGGACAAAAAAAAAACTATAGATTGCTATTTTTCAGGCCATGCCCAAAATAGTAGTGCTTATAGATTTTTAATCTTTAAATCTAAAGTATGTGACATCAGTGTAAACACATTCACTAAGTCAAGAGATGTCATATTCTTTGAAGATGTGTTTCCACACAAAAGAAATAATGGAAACCCTGCTCTCAAAAGAACAAGAGAAGTGTCAGCTGAGAAACATGATGAAACTCATAAAAAAATGATGAAACAGAACCAATGAGGAGTGTAAGAACTAAAAACTCTTAAGTCTTCCAGTCCAGACTTTCTAACATATTAGAGGCTGAACCTCAGATATTCAAAAAGGCAATCTTATCCTCAAAGTCTCCCTACTGGAAACAAGCTATCAATAGACTGAATCGATTCTAAGTTATCACACTTGGAAATTGGTCGACCTTCCACCAGGACATAAAACCAATCAGATGTAAATGGATCTTCAAGAGGAAGATGAAACTAGATGGTTCCATTGACAAATATAAAGCTAAATTAGTGGCTAAAGGGTATCGTCAGAATGAGGGCCTAGACTTCTTTGATACCTATTTATCGGTTACGCGAATAACCTCTATAAGAATATTGATAGCAATATCATCTATTTACAATCTTGAAATTCATCAAATGGATGTCAAGACAACATTTTTAAATGAGGATTTCAAGGAAGAAATCTACATGGAGCAACCAGAAGGGTTTACTTTAAAGGGAGTTTAAAATAAAGTATGTGGACTTGTTAAATCCCTATATGGACTTAAACAAGCTCCAAAACAATGACATGAAAAATTTGATAGTCATGATGAAAAATGGTTTTCGAATAAGTGAATGTGATAAATGTGTTTATTACAAACAAATGGGACAATTATGTGTGATTGTTTGTCTGTATGTGGATGATATGCTAACCTTTGATCATAATGTGGAAGTTATCAAGATTGTAAATAACATACTAATCAACTACTTTGACATGAAAGACTTGGGCGTGGCAAATGTTAATTTGGGTATCAAAATAATAAGAACACCTAGATGTATTGAATTATCTCAATCACATTATGTGGAAAAAGTGCTTGAAAGATTCAAAGAACATGATATTAAAGAAGTATCAAATCCTTCTTCATCATATGTTGTTTTACATAAAAACACTGGTGAGAGTATAATGCAATTGAAGTACTCTCGTGTAATAGACAGTTTAATGTACCTCATGTACTGTATGAGACCAGGCATTGCTTATACAGTGAGATACACAAGTAATCCAAGAAAAGGTCACTGGGTGTCGTTGTTAAGAGTGCTTGGGTATTTAAAGAATACCACACAATTTTCATTGCATTATGGTAAATATCCTACCATTCTTGAAGGCTATAATGATGCAAATTGGATATTAAATTTAGAGGAATCAAAATTCACAAGTGGTTATATTTTTACCTAAGTAGAAGTTGTTGTGTCATGGAAATCTTCTAAACATATGTGTATTGCTCGATCCACAATGGTATCCGAGTTCATTGCTTTAGACAAACCAAGTGAAGAAGAAGAATGACTTCGCCACTTTTTAGAAAACATTCTATTTTGGCTTAAACCTATGACGACCATATGTATCCATTGCAATAATCAAGCAACATTGAGTAGTGCACACAATTCTGTATATAATGGTAAATTGCGATATATTCATAGATGTCATAATACTGTTCGGCAGTTACTCTTAAATGGAATCGTTTCTATGACTTTGTGAAGTCACAAGATAACCTAGTAGATCCATTTACTAAGGGATTATCCAGAGAGAACTTTAACAATGCATCGAGGGGAATGCGTTTAAAAGCCTGAGTTATGTTACATGAAAACCTAACCTAGCAACTGGAGATCCCACAGACCAGGTTCAATAGGACACCAGTTATGAGAAACTCAATCAATAATGCATTTGGACTTAGTTCCATCTCATTTCTATGGTGCAAAATAAATGCATGCCTATAAAAGTATTAAAAGGTTTAGCAATGCTTTTAGTGATGTTCATATCTTGAAAATCACAAGTAGAGTATTGCAGGATACTCTTTATGGATGCAGTCACCTATATAAGTGTGAGCTGGGTTGACTCTATGAGAATTTTAAAAGGCTGGAGTTCTCTAAAGCACTCTTAGAACTGAGATTTGTTCAGGGCCTAAATGAACATAACCGAGAGATTGGATGTCAAGGACACAATGTTGCATAAAGTTTATTGTTTGGGTATACACTAACGACTAACGGTTCAAGATGAAATATTTCACCGAGTATCCAAGTATGTCCGATAAACTTTAACTAGGGAATGTTGAAAGTGAAATATCTACCTATCCACGATACAACATTGTTTCAATTGCACTCTTTGATATGTACCCTTTTATGAGGGGGGGGGAGACAAAAATTATCATTCATGTGGGGGATTGTTGGAAATTAGTTCCAGCTTATTCTACTCATCAAGACGAATAAAATGATGTATTCACATGTCCAAAACGGATTTCAAATGAATGAAATATTCGCCTCCGAAGTTAGCATGTTGAAATGAAGAATTTGATTCTTTGCTTGGTATGTGGAATTAAATGATAGTCCCACATCGGAAAAGACCAAAGATGTAAGCAAATTAATAAGTTAAAAATTCAACCTAAGGGTTGTGCCCTTGGGGGTAAGAAGATTTTCTCCGGAGGGAGAACACAGCCTACTTGGGCTTCGGTTTGAAACACAAGCGCGCTGGACTTGGGTTTGGGCATGACACCATAACTTATTTTTTGGTTAACAGTACTAATTTTTTGAAAAATCTGTGCGGTTGCAACAACTTTCCCGAACAGTTGCAAAAATTGTGCAAAACTGCTCAAGGTGTAAGCCTATAAATTGAGGATGATTTTGATCAAATCATCATTCCATTTTTTCCTACACCCTTACCAGTGCTAACTTAATCAGACAATGCTGTCATATCCATCTCTCCAGAGCCTCCGTTATTCCAGTGCCAGTTAACTAAGTTCATACTGTTGTATCTTGGGAGACGACCGCTAATCAACTGTGTGCACCCCAGTTGTAGTAGAAATAATGTCTTAAGGACATTGTTTTTATGTAACAAGTCTCTTCTATCTGTTCACCATCTTAAAGGTCGGAATCGAAGATGAAATTATCTTCTTTCTGCTCTTTGTTTATAGTGAAATACGCTGTTTGCGAAACAGAACTATTAGTTCACCATTATCAAGGTCCGAATTGAAGATACATTATCTTCTTTTTGTTCTTTGTTCATAGTGATGTTGTTTGTTTTTGGGGTGTGGGGCTACAGGTGTGAGTTCTTGTAATTTGTGAAGAGAAAACTGTAGTACTAGCATCGGATCGGGCCTAGAAGGTAGGATCGGCTCGGGGGTAGGAGCCGAGAGGTAGAGGCCGGGTGCTCGGTTCGGATCCAGTAGCTCGGCTCGGTCTTCTGTACCTGCACACTGCCTAGAAACACCGGAAGAAGTTTCGGCGACAGGCCCTCTGACGATCTAGTTAGTCACTGAAAAGAGTCTGGACAGCTAGGGTTCAGGTGGGGAGAGATTGATTACCTTGTGAAGTGAGAAGGGGGCCTGGTATTTATAGGCAGAGACTGATGGAACTGCGATGATTCCCAGGACCACGGATTGGTGTGCGTATCGATCATAAAAGTTTAACAGATTTAATACGTGATCTAACCCTTTATAGTGGAATCTAGGGTTCACGAATTATACCTGCGATGAGAAGAAGACGATAGTTTCTAGCAACCTCGAGCCGTCAGCGACCCCAAGATCTTCTGCACATATTCCTTCCTCGGGTTGGACGTCGTGTGGGCGACAGTCTCCCAACCTTTCTTCTCCTTGGCTGACCTCTCTTTCTCTCCTTACGTGAATCACGAATTTAGAGAAAACTTCTTATCTCTGATAAAAAAAAATTTGACGGCCAGAGAATAAAGGATATATATATATATAAGGCTACGGCAGGGAACATGAGGAGAAATTAGGGTTAGGTCTCCTAACGAATCTGGGTATCCCGTGTTCAGCCCGAACACACAACCCAGGCCCATTAACAATAGCTCGGTCCACTAAAGAGCTATTGTTGCACTACCTTCCTAATCCCAAATTATATTTATGGGCTCCTTTTATTATATGCTCGTTCAGCTCCCCATGTTAAGATATCGAATGTCCGTCGATCAAATTAAGTTACTGACAACTATATTGATCGACATCTTTTATCCTTAA